>JAHRHZ010000061.1:991298-1032477 GCA_024137785.1 Ginglymostoma cirratum | reverse complement strand
AACTTGTCCTTCCTCCCACCTCAAGCCCCACCCCCATCTCCTACCTACTAACCTCATCCCGCCCCCTTGACCCGTCCGTCATCCCTGGACTGACCTATCTCCTCCCTAACTCCCCACCTGCACTCACCTTCACTGGCTCCATCCCCGCCTCTTTGACCTGTCTGTCTCCTCTCCACCTGTCTTCTCCTCTATCCATCTTCTATCCGCCTTGCCCCTCTCCCGATTTATTTCAGAACCCCAATCCCCTCCCCCATTTCTGAAGAAGGGTCTAGGCCCGAAACGTCAGCCTTCCTGCTCCTCTGATGCTGCTTGGCCTGCTGTGTTCATCCAGCTCTACACCTTGTAATCTCAGATTCTCCAGCATCTGCAGTTCCTACTATCTCTGTTCAAATACAGGTTCCCATTCACAGCACAGATACAATCAGGACCAAAGGACGCACACAGTGCAGGTCACATTAAAAAAGCTCATTTTTACAATGTCATGAATGGATCCTGATATTTTCCAAAATCAAACATTCGGCTTAAACTGGGGATGCATGTGGCACATTACTGGGAACAGAAATAAAAGAACCACCCAGTCATTAGTTAAACAGTGAATTTGCTAGTACAAGAGATAATTCCTTTAGTCATCTGGAAGGAGACAAAATGACAAGACAGTTGTGATCACAATGGGATTGAGGATGTAGAGTAACAGGTGTCAAATATCTGCATAATGAGCAGGCAGTCAAGCTTGATCTGCCTGGCACACTTCTTGATATTCTTCATCATCTTGCATGAAATCCTGTAACAGGGGCACTTTGAAAGTGATCCTCGTATATTAGAAAAGCATGATCATTTCAAAAAATGCCACTGTACCTTCAAGATTTTACTTCCTTCCAGGTGATGACCATTGCCCTTTAATACCCACATCAACTGGAGGACAACACTGGGCAGAACCTTTGCAAGAAGAAAACAAGAGGAAAATCATGGCCTGCAGGCCTGCATCCCAATGTCCTTAATTGCTCATGTTTTCAACATATATTTTCTGGTCCCTGCATGAATTGTACAGTTCCTTTGGAGTAGATTTCCTATCTGGTGTCCTGCCTGTCCTTACCTGATGATTAGTTTCTTTTTTCCAGGTACCAATGAGTCGTAAAGTGCAATGTAATTCAGGCTACAATCATCATTCATAAAATATTTCTCAATTGTGATTTGCAGCAAATGGTTTTCAGGTGCTCTCATCTCCCAACGACATGATGACGCTTTATGCCACTGGATTCTTCTATCAGTCACAGGACATGCTGAGGGGTAAGATAAAATCATTAGAACTTAATGTTGGGACAAAATTGAAAGACCCATTGTTCTTTGTTACAACAGCAGATCATTGGGAAATACTGTTCAGTAACAACTAGAACATGAAGTATGCTTGGATGCCAGTGAAAGGTGAAACTAATAAATTGAATCTGTACAGATGGTTTTGGGGAGTTTCCTGGATGTTATGAATATTTCATACATTACCATAAATAAACAATTTTAAACTTAGTTAAGTGTAATGGAAAAGGTTAATATGCAGAAATGTGACAATAATATTCTATGTAGGGACGGATGGAGGACATAGTCTGAAACAGATTCTTGTCAAATTAATCTGCTTTGAATCAAATTGATGCAGGTGTCACACAAATTCCAAGATTATTTTTGATCCCAGTTACAATTTGGAATTTGCAGTCGATCAGAATATAGAATTCAGGTCAAACTGTAGCCTGTCTCAAAATATGATCTAATCTCAGTCATTAGAATATTGAAGGCAATTAATCTTCTCTTGCCAAATACAGCTGCTTGCTGGTCTATTGTTTTCAAAACTATCTTGCCACTTTCCCATGCAGCTTGTTTTACACTATCTATAAATCTTATTTCTTCATGTGCCCCATTATATTAAGTGGAAAAATTGGTTTTGGGAAATATCACACCATGAGCACACTGCCTGTTTAGGTCAACACATTCTGCCTTTTTCATTAAGCACCTAAATTAACTTAATTTTCACCTTCTGTTTTGCTCATTGTGATTTTGGTTTGTTCTTTATTGCATTACCTGCCTTTATTGCAAACCTATTCGTAGATTATTCTTATCTCCACTGCTTTTAGAACTTTGGCAGATTTCCTTCATAGATTCAGTAATTACATCCCTAATAAAGACAGCAGATTGAACAAAACACAAACTTTGCAGTGTCAAGTATCTCTCTCGTTATAAAAAAAGAAAGGTAGCCTATTGTACCACAACTGTTTTTGCACTTCAAGAGTTCTCAGTCGAGCTCATATTTTACTTTAAGTGCAAAGGAGACAAGAATGGATTCCCAAGTTTTTTGACTGCCCATTTGTGCCATCTTTGCAGTGACTTCCAGGTTCAACCTGATTTTGTACAAAGACACATTGGAGAATGGTGCAAAGAAAAGGTGGGTTGTACCTACTTACAGACTGCATCAGCACTTATATTAAATGTGCAAGTTGTACAACCTGAATTGGCTCTGCAGCAGCACCAAAAATGCTATAATTTAAATTACGCTCTGTGGCCAATGCTGCATGTGCAGGGAAAAGAAGAATCCAGAATTTCACATTGTGGCATGTACTGGAAAGGATAGCGTCAACCATGAAAGCAACAACGCAACCGAGGAATAAATAGAAAGATTTTTGGTTCAAATCCTGTCAATATACAGTTCTCCAAAGTCTACTGTTTACAAACATAAGGTCAACGCATGCATGATACAAAAGGTTTTGCTTAAATCTGCTACATGCTGATTGCCTCTAAATATAATATAGTGAGGACAACCTCACAGATTTATACTTATCGTGTAGCTCATACTGCAATTGGAAGTCACACTACAATGGCATTTTCAAAGGCTTGCCCAGTTAAAAAGCCTTCTAATAAAGTCTAACTTCATAATTCATTTTGATTTTTAGACACGCATACACCCTTTATCACTTATTCATTCACTCTGCAATGTAGGAAACATTGGTTATCTCATAAGAATTAGGAGCAGGATTAGCCATTTGACTCCTTGAACTTTCTTCACCATTCAATAAGATCATAGTTCATCTGACTTGGGCCTTAACTCCACCTCCCTGCCTAACCCCCAGGCCCTCATCGCCTCTAACAACCAAAAACCTGACTCAAACTGGAATACATTTAATGACCCAGTCTCCACTGTTAGCTAGCAGAAAGAATTCTAACCACTAACGACCAAACCTCAGAGGCGAAAGTCTGCCTCATCTCCATCTTAAATGGAAAACCCCTATTTTATACTGTAGTCCTTGTCCTAGATTCTCCCACGAGGTGAAACTACCTCTCAGCACTTTCAAGCTTTTCTGAATCTTGATAGGTTTCAGAAAGACCATTTCTCACTCTTCTAAACTCCAATGGAATATACACCCAACCTGCTCACCCTTTCCTCAAAAGTCAATGCCTTCAGCCCAGCAATCAACCTAATGAACTTTCACTGAACTGCTTCCATGAAAAGTAGATCCTTCCTTAATTGAGGAAACTAAAATTGTATGCACTACTCTAGAGGGAGGTTCCCAAACTACCTCTACAGTTGTAGGAAAACTTCCCTACTTTTATACTTCATCCTCTTGCAATAAAGGTCAATATTACACCTGTCTTCTGAATTATTAGTTGCATCTGCATATTGACTTTTTGTGATTCATGTAAAGGGACACCAAGGTCCCTCAGTACGGTAGCATTTTGCAGTCTCTGTCCATTTAAATCATACTCGGCTTTTCTCTTCATTCTCTCAAAGTGGGAAATCTCACCTTTTTCTATATTATACTCCAACTGTAAAATGTTTGGCCACTCACTTGACCCTGTTATATCAATTTGTATCCTGCTCACAACCAACATCCTTATCAGGCAAATGACACAACACCTATAAGCTTTTATGTATGTTTAATGTGCTAGCTGGTGAAATTCATTGTGATGAGTGCCTAGAAGGAAAGATGTTGGGTGGATGAAGCAGATGCCGCCCCAAAAGAAGAGCGCCAGTCACAATGATTTTCAATTCGTCAATTTCACTCATTTCTGAGTACAATACTGTAACACAGCATCGTACAATGTTATCGAACAAAAGGAGACCATTCAGGCCATCATATCCATGCTGGCTCCCTGGCAAAATAACTCAGCTGGTCCCATTCTCTCGCACATTCCCCATCAAAGTCAAAAATAACAACACCAGGTTATAATCCAACACGTTTATTTGAAAACACTAACTTTCGGAAGGTTGCTTCTTCATCAGGTATAGTGAGAGAGGCATCAAGACACAGAATTTATAAGTAAAAGATCAAAAGATCAAACAACTGATGAAAATGTATTGAATAAACCTAAAATGGCTGGCTGACTCCCTCCTGTTAAAACTTTCAGGTTTCGATTGATTAAAATGCAAATCCCAGAATTTCTTTCAAGTCAGTGCCCCGAGATAACTGAAGGTTTTATTAGTGTATACAAAAGGTGACATCTCAGGCGTGAGGCCTTGTTTAGAATCTGTCTATATTTTAACCTAGAGTCAGACTGGTTTTATTTCCAAAGCAGGAATTTATGAAATGCCCCATTGAGTGATTGTGTCTACAAACTGCGCTTTTTGAACAAAATACAATATATCTGTAAATGCAAATTCACCCCATAGATTTGTGCGTGTGTGTGTGTATCTGTGTGAGAGCGAGAGAGAGAGAGTGTGTGTATGTCTGTGCGAGGGAGAGAGAGGGAGAGTGTGTGTGTGTTTGTTTGAGAGAGTGTATGTAAATGTGTGCCTGTGTGTGTCTATGTGTGTGTGTATGTGTATGTGAGAGTGTATAGTGTGGCAGGGCAACACACACACACACACACACACACACACACAAACACACACAAATTAGAATTTATTTGCAAGTACAAATCTGCAAATGAGGTGGAACCTGAATTGCCAGATGTACATTTGCAGATAAATTCTATTTTGTTCAAAAATCACACAATTTGTAGAGACAGTCAGTCAATGGGGTATTCTATAAATCCCTGCTTTGGAAATAAAAGCAGTCTGACTCCAGATTAAAAAACAGACAGATTCTAACCAATGCCTCACACCTAAAATGCATTGTCTGACCTGAGATTTCCCCTCTTGCATACAGTAATAAAACTCTTAGTTAACCCGGGGCAGTGACTTGAAAGAAATTCTGGGGTTTGCATTTTAATCAATTGAAACCTGCATCTCCTTTCTAACTGATTAAAGATTTAACAGGAGGGAGTCAGCCAGCCATTTTAAGTTTATTCAACACATTCGCATCAGTTGCATGATCTTTTGATCTTTTACTCATAAATTCTGTGTCTTGATGCCTCTCTCACTACATCTGATGAAGGAGCAACGCTCAGAAATCTAGTGTTTTCAAATAAACCTATTGGACCATAACCTAGTGTCATGTGATTTTTGACCTTGTCCAACCCAGTCAAACACCAGTACCTCCACACCATTCCTCACTGCCATGCAGATGCTTTCTATTCAAATAGTTATCCAGTTTCCTCAGTTGGCTTACTGCTGACGGTGATCCCCATGCCCATGATAACAAACAACCAAAAACAGCACCAGAAAATAAATGCGTAGTGTGGTTGCTGTTTTGGAGTCAATTTACATCCATGGCACTGGAAACACTGGCATCATGCAATGGCTTTTCGTTAGCTATGTCCTTCCGAGGTTTAAAGAATTTGATTGGAGTCCATGATTGCTGCAAATTGTGCATTACATGTTGTGATGCATGCGCACAGGGAGATAAATATTTTAGTTCCTAATTAAAAATATCTGAAATTTCATAAAAAGTTGTTAAAAGTACCATCGGAAGCTTTTTTCCATAATAATTCTCTTCTAATGAACTATGCTTTCTCAAATTTGTAGATCTATGATGACTATCTGTTCTTCCCAATATTGGATAATGAAATAATTGAATTGGGGGGAAAAAGCATGTAGCATTAGTATTCTTCCAATCGTTTTAATAATAGATCTAACAATTATCACAATTTAAACAGTATTCAATAATGGAATATATTACAAACTAGTCACTGGCATAAAAGATTTATTGTGAACTAATATCACCAAGTACAGCACTGCACAGAACTGAATGGCCGTCATAATGTTCTACTTTCTGAATAAATCCTTTCTCACATTACGAAGCACCAAATCTCAAGTGTATCAGCTACAAAGAGATTGATTAAAGAACTGTATAAGGTATTATATTTAGGACACTGATACTAAATTATAATCTATCAAATAAGACAACATATTACTTGCAACATAGGGTAAGTTTCTATAAATAGCTATTTTGCTGTATGAGAGATTGAGCAGAAATTTATTTTTTTCATCAAACTGTACTTGAGATTTATCTCAAACAAATATTTTATATTACATTTCTTGAAATAGCAAAATATTAAATTGCATTATATTTGTAATTGTCAATTTGAAACTTTCTGAGTTACATTCACCGTTGTAAAAACAGACTCTACAACCAACATTGTGCCAGTTCAGCATTGTCGATTGATACAAGCCTCAGCAAAAGAAAGAAAAGTTACCTATAACTTAGTTATTTAAAAAATGCTTTACCTTCTTCCGAGAAGAGAGAATGCTCATCATTTTCTATTTCTATAACAGGATAATAGAAATAAAAGCATTGGCAACAAATTTCAAAATATTCCCCGGTACTCAAAGTGAATGAACACTTATAAACGTTCATTATGAGCAATGTTACTAGGTTTATAGATTTGCATATTATATCGAACGAAACCATTAAAACAGCCAGAACCACGCACCTGTGAAAACATTGTTTTATGTACACTACCTTGATCTCTGAAAAGGTGGAACTCTCAGACTTTCTTTTGTTAAAAAAAAATTAAAAGTAAGCTTCAGACTGGATGACTGACAAACTAATACTGTTGTTATACTGTCTTTAACTAGAAAGAAAGATGTTCCTTCAAAGTGATACATTGATCACAATACAACTCAAGTGTTAAGATCATCTCCATTTCTCAGAATAAAAGACTGGAAGAAGAACCTAACACGATTAGTTCATGACACTGCCTATTGTTTTTTTTTTTATAAACCTTATACTGATTTCAAACAGAGATACATGGATCGATCTACAGACCCCAAACAAATATAATGAAAAAATACAATAATTGACAACTCTAATCACGAGAACTAATATTACAAGAAAACTGTCATACCATAAATGTTAATAGAATTAATGTCTACATGAAACTTTTCCAAACGCTCTGTTGTATTGCTTGATTCAGTTGTTTTCCTCATGTAGTTATTCAATACCTTAACCACATCAACTGCGTGTAGGACCTTATTGTCTTCCCGAAGTCTATTTTTCCCCACAGAGAATGTAAGCATGAAGTAAGCTAAAACACTTCCTTCACTGTGAAAGAAGATAAAATATTAAATTACATTAAAAAGCCCAACTGCAAGAAGCCAAAACATTTGCATTGATAATCTATGAATGTCTCAAGAAGTTTTCGGCCAGTGTGAGGGTGGTGTACTTGTTGGAAACATTAAGTTTGAGTAAAAATGGTACTGTTAAAGCACTTTTCTAGACAATTCATGTATTTGATATTTTTAAACAATTGTTTTGAAAGATTCCTTAAATAACACATAAAAATTGCTGTAAATGCTTGTTAGAACAAAAATTCTCAGATTTTTCTGTACAGGACAATTCAGAATAGCTGTCTGCCCAACTGTTCTTAATTAACTGCAAATAATCATTTTTGCAGAATGAAAGTAAGATGTCAACTTTGGTTTTAGTCAATCCCCATAAATTGTAGCTTGTCCAAAACAAAATCTCTCTCTCATATCAAACCCTTTGGCACTGACCTAAATTAGCTCCTGGACCTATGTCCTTCATCTAAATCTTTCCACGGCCTTTCCAACTGGAAAATTTTGACATCACTTTGTTTTCCTTCATTTGTAATGGTCTGCATTCTGCACCATTCATTCAGTGATAGTTTAACATCCAGGAGAGATCTATTTAAATCAATCACCCCAAAATGAAATGAAGAAGAGACCTGAGCCTGGTGGTGACGAAAACGTTATACATGTACCTTGGCAGAGATGGGGGTGGGAAGGAAGGGTCCTAGGCTTGGTCGGGGGTGGAGTGCTGACACAATCCCTGGTCAAGAAGGCAGCTCGCCACCAACTCCTTAAAGGCAACTGGGGATGGGCAATAAATGCTGGCCAGCCAGCAAAGCCCATTTCCCACAAAATGAAAAATCAACTCTCTCCCACAATCCACCTGTCTTACAAAGCATCTTGTGTTCTCTCCAGGGTTGGTCAGTCTAGCAGTGTCAACGCAGACACATCAGACAATGATCAGCAGGAAGGGTAGCTTGCCAAATAAAATGGAAAGAGAGAAGGAAGCTCCTGGGAGAAACTTTTTGTTTATATCATAGCATTTAGGAAGTTACATTGATGCTTTTGCCTGCTTTCCAAGTTTAATAAACTGTGATCACTTCTGAACGTAATTGTGATTTTATTTCAGAGCCTAATCTTCAATCAAATCTCATTCCAAATTAGAACATTTGATTTCAAATTATGCAGTAATCATTCTTAAACACTTCAACGCTGATTCAATGTCAACATTTTCCGGTAGGATAGTCCTTCCCTGTTTTTATATAATTCTGCAGTCACTCTTTCACATTCTCCATTCCTTCGATTTCATCCCCATTTGCAACATCAGTTCCCTCTCTTCCATGTTTTAATTGACTAAACGCCCTCCTTTTGTGCCATATCATTCTATGATATGGTATTTCAGTCACATATAATGGAAATTTGTGAGGGCGAGACTGAATTCCCAATGCCTTTTCAACTTTCCTCTCAGTAACAACTATTATTTTAGTTACTAATCATCATCTGTTTCTTTGACACAAGATCCATCTTCTGATCACTTTTATGATGTGCCCTGATGGTTTTCTACAAGAGTTGTGTTATACAAATGCAGCTTTTGTAGTTGTTAACACTGATTTCTGGCTATTAAAGTTTGTCTTAGAAATACTGTAAACTTTGTTTCTCCTTTCAGAATTTAAACCACATTTCATTGCAAAGGAGTCTTTTGCCAGAATAATTAGAAATTGTAACATCAGTAAGTTGCAAAGCCCAGGATTTTAACTACATGTTTGCATGTATTAATATATGATGATCCTAGCTCTACTGCTTCAGTGAAAAGCAATACACACAGGTGGATCAGTAATGATCTCTGAATGGATGACAAAAACAAATGAACATTTAAAAAGTCTTTTAAAAAAACTTGATTTGAGTGGAAAACAACTATATGAGAACATTAAAGAAATGAATTCCTACCTAAAGGCGATGACATTGACACTGACAAAACGTTGTGCCAACTGTGATCTTCTAAACATTTCAGCCAACTGCCAAACACATAAAATAAACCAAAGCAATAAATCGAATTCCACCACCCAGTTATTTCTAAGTAGCTAGCATTAGCATTGTGTGCAGTTTTTGTCTCCTTTTAAGGAAGGATGTTCTAGCTATGGAGAGATTGCAACAAAGCTTTACCAGACTGGTTCCTACAAAAGCAGGACTGAATATATTCACTGGAGTTTAGAAGAATGAGGGAAAATGTCATGCCAATTTATAAACTTCTAATTGGACTAGACAGCGTAAACACAGGAAAGATGTCCCCCAGCACTCGGAATGCACAGCCAGAGGTCACAGTCTGAAGGATGCAGGGTAGGTCATATAGGACTGAGATCAGGAAAATGTTCTTCATCTCAGGGAATGGTGAGGCTGTGGAATTCTCTGCCACAGAAAACAGTGGAGGTCAAAATATTGAATGTTTTCAAGAAGAAGTTAGATAGAGTTCTCAGTGCAAAATGAATCAAAGGATGTGGGAATAAAGGGGGAACAGGGTACTGAGTTGGATGATCAATCATTATTTTGTTTTATGGCACAGCAGGTTTGAAGAAAGGGACAACTGTCCTACTCTACTCCTATTATCTATGTTTTGATGTTTCTATTTGGTCTATCTGTGATTAGGGGTGCAATTTCCACTCTCTGGAGGTGACAAAACAGGAGGCAGGAGGAGAAATAATGGAGTATGTTGGCCCTAGGGACAAACGCATCCACTTCTTGCCACCTCATTAATTATGTTCTGAGTGAAAAAGTCCATGAGTGAGTTTCTCAATCCACCACTAATTAAGGCTCTTAAGTGGTCAATTAATGGCCACTTAAGGATCCAATTGTCATGTCCTCTATCACTTGACTTCCTGAATGAGTGAGCAGGTCAACTTGCCTGTTGTACATTGTGAGCAGCGCATCCAGCTGCCCCAATCTGGGGGGGAGCTGCAGGCACAGATGGGGTGAGCAATAAGATGTGCCTCTGAAAACCACCCATAAACTTACACTTGATCCACCTCTTCCCACGTATAAACCGTACGTATCTTCTCGGCACTGGATCTGTCTGTATCCAGGCCTCAGATTCACCAAGAAACTCGCTTATGCTCTGCTTGTCAGCTCTTAATGAACTGACCTGGCAGACAAGATGGCAAGTTTTCTTGACAGTGCAGGTGTGTTATGTTGGTCACCAACAAACATGCTCACCCTTACACTTTAAAAAATAATGGAGAAATTCTGCCCCAAGTTACTTTATTCTTGCTAAGAAGAAATATATCACTAACACATTTATCAAGAATTAGTTATCTCTTTTTCTACATCATGAAATATTTTCACTAACAGGAGACAGTTAATGTGGCGACTAAAATGTAGCAGAATATATTTAGGATTTTGGATATTATGGTTTATTTTGTACTAAAATCATCCTAGAAGAATACAGATCTTAGATCTTTAAGTGCAAATTATGTTGAGGACAAATTGAGTTTTCACAATCATAAACATTGGTTTTAAAATTCTTTGCACTTGAAACTGATTTTGCTCACAATACCAGCCATGCAAACAGGTCAAAATAATGAAAAAATAAAAACCGAAAGAACTGTGGATGCTGTAGATCAAACAAAAACAGAACTAAGGGTCACTTGACTTGAAACATTAACTCTGATTTCCTTCCACAGATGCTGCCAGACCTGCTGAGCTTTTCCAGCAACTTCTGCTTTTATTTCAAAATGATGAGCATGCTGATAGCGCCCTATTTTGACTGCTCAAGGATGCTTTTCAAATTTAGCTTATTTTTAAATGCAAAGACACACGCATACATTTTAAATATCAAAAATATTTAACTTAAATGAAACAAACTGTTGCACATCAATGAAATCGGTAAACTGTTCAGTATTTTTATTTAAATTAACTATCAGTGATTTAATTTCAGGTAATTTGCAAGTATTGGACTAGATTCATTGTAAGACGTTCATCTTATGCGCAATGTCATTTTCAATTCTATTAATAAAGTGCATCAGTTGCAAATCTCAAATGTATCAATTAATATTTTTATTGATACATGATTCCACGATTTTATACATGGAACAAAAACTATAACATTCTGTTCTGCACTCTGATGGTGCTGTCTCAGGGATGACGTGGCATGTGCTACAATGGAAATAAATTTGTGTGGGAAGATGAACTTTAACTTCACTCCAGAAAGTAACCACAATTAATGCAATTTTCACCCAGACTGCCAATAATACCGAAGCAGAACTTCTTCCTGTTATACATGCTAATAATTTTGCATGTCTCATTTGTAGCCAAGTAAGTTCTAGTTTGTGAATTGTTCTACGAACGAAAAACTGTCCAAACAACAAATAAAAGTATGTTACTTACTGGTTCCTCAACCTGATTGGCTAAGTGAATGAACTCAGGGGATCTGCTGTCTGTTAATGCAGGACTGAAGATGGCATTTACAAGGTGAAGTGAACCACTGAAGTAAACTCTACCATTTGGAATCTCACCTGTTAGAGTTGATAGAATAGAGAAAGTTAACCAAAGCTATTACAGTGTTCAGAAGTCACTAATGAGTGAAAATCTTTACTCCCGATAGATTGGATGAGGAACGCTATCACTACGGCTCTACTGCAAGTGACACATTTATTTGTCAAATCCCCATGAATATGTAAGCAGAGCTTTAAGCGGTAAAATAAAAAGTGATAAGAATGGTTTTAAAAAGCATTCTAACAACAATTAAATTTCTGAAACACCTTTACATGAATTAAAGATCACAAAGTACTTCACAGGAGCATTACGGAATAAAAATGACACTGAGCCTGATAATACATCAGGATCGATCACCAAAACCTGGTCATAAAGGTAGGTTTTACGCAGCTTGTAAAATGAGAATGGGAACAAGGGCGATCTTTCATTCATTCAAGAGATGTGGTGTCACCAGCTGGGCCAGCATTTATTGACCATCCATAGTTGCCGTTGAAGAGTTGGTGCTGAGATGCTTTCTTGAATCACTACAGTCCATTTTCTGTTAGACCCACAATGCTTTTAGGGAGGGAGCACCAGGTATTAGGATCTTGGTATCTGCAGATCTAATTTCTGATGGTTGAGCAAATAAAACCAGAGATGCTCAAGAGGACAGAATTAGATAAGGATAGATATTGTGCAGGGCTCCAAGAATGAGAACTTTACAGATTTAGACAGAGCAAGCATGTGGAGTGATGTGAAAACGAGGATTAGAAATTTAAAACAGAGGCATTGCCAGACTGGGACATAACGTAGTTCAGTAATTGAAATGACGATGTGGGAACAAGACCTAGTGCATGTTAGCACATGATCAATTTTGGATGACCTTAAGTTTGTGGACGATAGAACATGGGAGGCTTGGCAGAAGTACACTGGAGTAGTCAAGCCTTGACAAGGTTAACAATGCCCTGGATGGGGATTTTAACAGGAGATGAGCTGAGGCAGAGTGAATTAGGTGCCGGAGACTAGTAGTGCTAGTGATGAAGTGGTTGATGTGGTCAGTCAAATATGGTATGAACATTTTAAACCAAAATGAGACACAATTTCATGTGGTTAATGTATGTACAGTTAATATTACAAAGAGTATCCTGAATAAAAATATCATGAAGTAATGATCCTTGTTTTGCTTCATTGCCTAAACTTGTCACATGTCAACTGCAGCTCTTTTGCTAACACGTAAGAACTGATGGCCCAGTGGTATTATCAGTGGACTGTTAATCCAGACACTCAGCTAATGTTCTGGGGACCTGGGTCCAAAACCTGCCATGGCAGAATGGTGGAATTTGAATTCAGTAAAAAATCTAGAATTAAGACTTTAACGATGACCATGAATTTATTAGTGGATGTGATGACCCAGTGGTATTTCTGCTTAACTGTTAATCCATAGAACCAGGTAATGTTCTGGGGTCCCAGGTTTGAATTCTGCCATGGCAGATGGTAGAATTTGAATTCAATAAACATCTGGAATTAATAGTCTAACGTTGACAATGAATCCATTGCCAATTGTTGGAAAAACCCATCTAATTTACTAATGTCCTTTAGGGAAGGAAACTGTTATCCTTACATGGTCTGGCCTACATGTGACTCCAGACCCACAGCAATGTGATTGACTCTTAACTCTCAATCAGGGATGGATGATAAATGCTGCCTAGCCAGTGACGCCCTCATCCCATGAAGGAATAAAAAAGTAAGAAGGCTGTAAATTTGAATCCACAGCATGTTGTGAGCACAATAAATAAAGGCAATACCAAGGGAATGCTTGACTGCTATTGATGCTGTCTTTTGCATGAGATATTAGTACTGTTTCAAAAGAGAGCAAGACAATTTCTCTCATGTCCCAGTCAATATTTTTGTATCTCAGTCAACATCACAGAATAGATTATCCACTATTTATCACAATGTTATTTGTGAGAGTTTGCTGAGCACAAAGTGGCTACCACATTTCTGACATCAGAATAGTGACTACACTTCAAAAGCACTACATTTGCTGTAAGATGCTTGGGGATGTCCTTTCATCGTGAAAGGTGCTATATAAAGAACAAAGATCAGTACAGCACAAGAACAGGCCTTTCAGCCCACCAAGACTGTGCAGACTCATGATGCTTTTCTAAATTTAAAAACCTTTTGCCTCTATGCAGTCCCTTTCCCTCCCTTCCCTGCCTATTCATGTTTCTATCAAGATGCCTCTTAAACATTGCTATTGTATCCTCATCCACCACATCTTCTGGCAGCACATTCCACCGTCTGTGTAAAAAAACTTGCCTCTCACCTCTCCTTCAAACTTTTCTCCCTCTTACCTTAAACCTATATTCCCTAATCATTGACATTTCTACCTTGGGAAAAAGACTCCAACTGTCCATTCTATTCATACTTATCATAAATTTGTAAACCTCTATCAGGTTGCCCCTCAGCCTCCCATGTGCAAGTGAAAACGAATTTGAGTCTTTCCAATCTGTCCTCATAGTTAATGCATTCCAAACCAGGCAACCTCCTGATAAACATTTTCTGCACCCTCTCCAAAGCCTCCACATCCATCTACTAGTGTGGCAACGAGAACCGTAGTCAAGATTTCAAATATAGCCTTACTAAAATTCTATACAGCTGCAACATGATTTGCCAATTTTAATATTCAGTGCCCTGACCGATGAAGGCAAGCATGCCACACACGTTCTTGACTGCCACATCCACTTATGTTGCCACTTTCAGGGAATCGTGAACCTGCATGCCTAAATCTCTCTGTATTGTCAGTAACAGTTACCGTACATTTCTGTCCTGTATTAGACCTTCCAAAATGCATCTCCTTGCATTTGTCTCAAATAAATTTCATCACCATTTTTTCCACCAAAGTCTCCAGCCTAACTATATCCTGTTGAACATTCTGGCAATTCTCCTCACCATCTGCTGCTTTCCCAAACTTTGTCTTGTCTGTAAACTTCCTAATCAGACCACCTACAATCTCTTCCATATCATTTATATAGATTACAAAAAGCAGCGGTCCTAGCACTGACCCCTGTGGAACACCACTGGTCACAGATCTCCAATTGGGAAAATACCCTTCCACTGCTGATCTCTGGCTTCTATCATAAAGCCAGGTCTGTATCCATATTACCAGCTCCCTGCAGATCCCACATGATTTAACCTTTTGCGTCAGTCTGCCATGAGGCACATCGTCAAAGGCCTGGCTAAAGTTTGTATGGACAACATCCACTGGCCCGACTGCATCAATTGTCTTTATCACTTCCTCAAAAAACTCAATCAAGTTTGTGAGACACGACCTCCTCCACACAAAGCCAAGTTGCCCATCGCTACTGAGTCCATATTTTTTCTAAATGTGAGTAAATTGTGGCCCAAAGAATCTTTTCCAATAATTTCCCTACCATTGAAATAAGGCTCACGGGCCTGAAATTTCTTGCATTATCTTTATTGCCCTTCTTAAACAAAGGAACAACACTGGCTATTCTCCAGTCCTCTGAAATCTAGCCTGTGACTAAAGAAGATACAATGATTTCATCTAAGGTTCTAGTAATTCCTTCCTCACCTCCCTCAGTATTCCGGGATAGATCCATCAGGTCCTGCAGACTTGTCTACCGTACTTTTTTTAAGTACAGCCAATACCTTCTCCTTTTTTTATATTGACATGCCCTAGAATATCAACATACCCCTCCCACGACTCATCAAACACCATGTCCTTCTCCTTTGTGAATACCGACGCAAAGTATTTGTCAAGGATCTCACCCACATCCTCTGGCTCCGTAGATGAATTTCCTCCTTTGTATTTAAGTGGACCTACCCTTTCCTTTGCTATCCTATTGCTCCTTATATACATATAAAAAGCCTTGTGATTTTCCTTAATCCTGTTGCCAAGGTCATTTTGTGGCCCCTTTTAGCCCTCCTAAACTCTTGTTTAAATTCTTTCCTGCCTTTATATTCCCCAGGGGCTGGTCTGTCTTCAGTTTCCTGCACCATTTTTAAGCTTTCTTGTTCTTTCTGACTATGCTCACAATTTCATTTGTCAGCTAAGGTTCCCAAATCTTGCCATCCTGATCTTCCACTTTCACAGGTACACACTGATCTCGAAGTCTAATCATGTGGCCTTTAAAAGATTCCCACATGACAGATGTGGATTTACCCTCAAACAGCCACCCCATCAACCCCCCATCCACATTCCCCAGTTCCTGCCTAATATTGTCGTAACTAGCCTTCCCTCAATTTGGTACTTTCACCCAAGGACAACTCTTCTCTTTATCCATAAATAAATCAAAACTTCAGAAATTATGGTCACTTGTTCCTAAAACCTCCCCCATTGAAATTTCAATCACCTTGCCAGCTCATTCCCCAATATCGGGTCTAGTGTGGCCACTTCCTATTTGGACTATTTATATATTCCTTCAACAATCCTTCCTTGATGCACCTAACAAATTCTGCTCATCCAAAGCCCCTGGCACAAAGGGAGTCCCAGTCAATATACGGAAAGTTAAAATGTTCCATCACAACGACCCTGCTGTTTTCAAATCATTTTTTTTTTCAAATAAATTTGTAACTTTTCTTAGGTTAAATTATCTGGTATTGCAGAAAGGCTGTCAGTCTTCATTGTGCTTGTATGTGACAAAATTCTGCAGTGCATGCAACAAGTCAATTAATTTCCCTACATTCTGAAATCTGTGGCATTTTTGCAACATGGACAAGAAACATCATGGATCTTGCAGCTGCTCCTGGGATTGTAGGCTTAGTTAAAGATTTACTAACGAACAAGTGTAGGGCTTATACATTTAATGGTAGGGCCTTGGGCAGTGTTGTAGAACAGAGGGAGCTAGGGTTGCAGGTACATAATTCTTTAAAGTTTGCGTCACATTTAGAGAGGATGGTTAAAAAGGCATATGGCACGCTTGCCTTCATTGCTCAGTCCTTTGAATATAGGAGTTGGGAAGTTATGTTGACGTTGTACAGGACATTGGTGAGGCCTCTTCTGGAATACCGTGTCCAGTTCTGGTCACCCAATTACAGGAAGGATATCATCAAGCTGGAGAGGGTTCAGAAGAGATTTACCAGGATGTTGCCGGGTACTGAAAGTTTGAGTTATAAGGAAAGGGTGGATAGGCTGGGACTTTTATCACTGAAGCATAGCAAGTTGAGAGGCGACCTGAAAGAAGTTTATAAAATAATAAGAGGTATAGGTAGAGTTGGTGGTAGCTGTCTTCTGCCTAGGATGGGGAATTTCAAGACTAGGGGACACATTTTTAATGAGAGGAGAGAGATTTAAAAAAGACATAAGAGGCAAATTTTTTCCACCGAGGGTGGATCGCATGTGGAATGTACTTCCTGTTGAACTGGTGGATACAGGTACAATTGCGATGTTTAAAAGACATTTGGATGGATATATGAATAGGAAAATTTGGAAGGATATGGGCCAGGAGCAGGCAGGTGGGACTACTTTAGTTTGGAATTATGTTTGGCATGGCTGGATGGACCGAAGAGTCTGTTTCTGTGCTGTATGACTCTCTGACTCAATTCCATTATTTCTCATACATTTGAAACAAAGGACTACAACCCCCAATTTCTTAAACCGAGGAAATTTAACAGAAACACAAAATACAGTAGCTTGGGCCTGTACTCATTAGAGTTTCAAAGAATGAGAGGCAATCTAATCAAAACACACAAGACTTTTAGGGGATCTGACAGTTTAGATGCGGAGAGGTTGTTTCAACTTCCAGGACCAACAGGTATAAATCTCAGAATAAGAGGTTGCCCTTTTGAGACACAGATGAAGAGTAATTCCTTCTCTCAGAAGATAATAAATTGGTGGAATTATTTACCAAAGAGGGCTGCAGAGATCGAGTCCTTAGGTATATTCAAGGTTGGGACAGATGGATTCCCTCACTGATTAAAAATCAAGAATTCTGAATCAAGGCAGGAAGGTGGAATTGAGGATTTAAAGAACCTGGTGAAATTGAATATTCATAAGCAACAGAGCTGGATGAAACGGATCTAAGAATGGAAACTAAGCTAATAAGGAAACTTTACGCATCTTGTAAGCATCCTTGTATTTACAAGATTGGAAAATAACCAATGTTTCAATTTTTAGGAAAATGCTTAAAAAGTACTATCCTCAGAAGATTAGCTGCATGGCAAAGTTGTGTAATTTGTACAAAAAAGAAGCAATTCATATATCAAAACAAAAGACATCTGGTGGCCAAAAACTTGGGATAATGCATAGAGGGTGTAAAGGTATTATTAGTAGTGATTATGAGGTTGCTTTTATATGAATTATGAGAAGTAGAATGTTCATTGGTGATTGCACAATGTTAAACACCATTTGTACTCCTTAGATACTGAAACAGTCCATGTCTAAATGCAGCAAGACCTGGACAACAAATGAGCTTGAACTCACAAGTGACAAGTAATGACCATCTCCAACATGAGAGAATTTAACCATCATCCCATGACATTCAATGCCATTTCCATCACTGAATCACACTGTCAGCATCCAGGAGATTACCATTGCCCGGAACCTGGACTGGTCTAGCCATATAAAATATAGTGGCTACAACAACAAGGCAGAGGCTAGGAATTCTGCAGTCAGTAACTCACCTCGTGACTCCCCAAAACCTATTCAACATCTACAAGGCACAAGGCAAGAGTGTGATGGAATACTCCCCACTTGCCTGGATGAATTCAGCACCAGAAACAACAAAGTTTTTTGCCATCCAGGACAAACCTGCCCACTTTATCACTTCCAATTCACAAACATTCACTCTCTCAACCGCCGATACACATCAGCAGCAGTGCATCGACAAGGCACACTGTAGAAATTCACTCACGACTGCTCAGACAGCACCTTCCAAACCCACAATCACTACCACCTAGAAGGACAAGGGCAGCAGTTGTATGGGAACACCACCGCCTGAAAGTTCCCCTCCAAACCACTCACCGTCCTTACATGGGAACATATTGCCATTCTTTCAAAGTTGCTGGGTTAAAATCCTGGAACTCTCTTCCTCACGACATTGTGTTTTTACCTACACCAAATGGACCGCAGTGATTCAAGAACACAGCTCACAACCAACTTCTTTAGTGCAACTACAGATTGCCAATAAATTCTGTCCCAGCCTGCAATGCCCATATCCCAAGATTGAACAAAAAAAACATGACTTTCAGAACCTATTTGCGAGGCAAGTCATAATGAACTTGAAGCCGGATTGAAATCTATTGAGATAATCTTGATTAACTGGGCCAGTGGGCTAAGAAATGGCAGATGGAGTTTCATTTACATAAAACAAGGTGTTGTATCTTGGTTGGTTAAACCAGGACAGAACTTACATGGTCAATGGTAAGGCCCTAGGGAGTGTTATAGAACAAAGAGATCTAGGAGTACAGGTTCATAGCTTCTTGAAAGTTGAACCACAGGTAGACAGTGTAATGAAGAAGGCTTTCGGTATGCTTGCTTTCAGAGCACTGAGTATAGGAGATGGGTCATCTTGTCGCACCTGTTCAAGACATTGGTTGGAGTACTGTGTGCAGTTCTGATCACCCTACTATAGACAGGATATTAATTAGAAAGACTGCAGAAAAGATTTACTAGGATGCTATCTGGACTGGAAGTTTTGAGTTATAAGGAGAGGTTGAATATGTTTTTTCCATGGAGCGTAAGAGACTGAGGGGTGACCTTACTGAGGTCTGTAAAATCATGACAGGCATAGATGAGGTAGATAGCCAGCAGCCTACCCCCTTGGTAGCGGAGTCTATAACTAGAAGGCATAGGTTTAAGGTGATGGGAAGAGATCCAAAAGGGTCCAGAGGTGCATTTTTTTGTTTACACAGAGGGTGGTGAATGTCTGGAATGTGCTGCCAGAGGAAGTGGTAGAAGCGAGCACAATTTCATAATTTAAGAAACATTTAGACAGGTACATGGATGGGATAGGTATGGAGGGATATGGACCAAATGCAGGCAAATGGGACTAGTTCAATTGTGAAAACTGGACAGAATGGGCAAGTTGGGCCAAAGGGCCTGTTTCCATGCCACAGACCTCCATGACTCCTACACAATACACTGGAGTTTGTCGAAATGAATAGGCTATTTGATACAAAGATGGAGTTCAGTTATCCAGACAAAGAATTCCCATTATTATCATTTTGCTATATTGTGTTGCTCTATTGCTCTACTGACATATCAAGATGTTTTTCTACCTTCTGCACAGAGTGTTGCCAAGTCCTACGCAGCTCTAAATCTGCTGCTGTATTTTGCCAGCTATTATTCCTTCAATCCTCCCAATTTAATGATGCACCCTACAAACTGATTCTACAACTCACCAACCTTCCTTCTCCATGTATTTTCTGCAGCTGATCGGATCAAATATCATAACAAACTGAAGAGCTATGACTAAAACAGAACAGCAGACTGGCTTGTCACGCTCTTTCACTGTTGCTCTGAGACAAGCTGCAACTTTGCCTCAGCTGTTCAGTTAGCTAGGGTGTTTTACAGCTCAGGTTTCTATTAATTGACTGGGCTATTCATTCTAAAGTACCCACTATATGCAAGTTTTACTCTCCTGTCTTTACTGCTCAAGTTTGCAAAAACTACTCTGGATTTTCTTTTTGGCAAAATGAAATCCTGATTTGAAAAATGAAGAATTGTGATTAGGAAAGTTATCTGGATTCTTAGTACCAGAAGGCTGTCACACCACTTAGGATAGAGTCTTCTGACTTGGTAAGGGTTCAGAGTGAGAGACTGTCAATGGAACAGGTAAAGAGAACAGGATGGGAGTTCAGAACTGTCAGCCTCTGCAATTGTCTGACAGGTATAAAGTTTCTCAGCTTGTTTGCGGGCTGCAGGGTCAATGTGAAAACTGACCATAGCACCATGGTACAGGAAGCCAATCAGGAAGTTGGGATGAAGACAGGTGCAGGAAGATATGTTGCTGTATTAGGTGACATTATAGTGAGGGGAATTGACATCATTCTTTGCAGCAAAGATCAGTGTTGCAGTGTTACCTGCCCAGTGCCAAACAGAGGGACAGCTGTTTCATCCTCAGACAGCACTTTCCAAACCCATGTACACTTCCTTCCAAAAGGACAAGGGCAGCAGATATATGGGAACACCACCACCTGCAAGTTCCCTTTCGAGCCACTCACTGTCCTGACTTGGAAATATATCGCTGTTCCTTCACTGTTGCTGGGTCAAAATCCTGGAATTCTCTCCCTAATGGCATTGTGGGTCAACCCACAGCAGGTGGACTGCAGCGGTTCAAGAAGGCAGCTCACCACCACCTTCTCCAGGGCAGCTAGGGACGGGCAACTAGTGATGCCCAAGTGCCACGAATGGATTAAAAACTCTGCTCAGGGCAGGTAAGGAACTTGTCGTGGGAAAGGTTTGAACCAGTCTTCTAAGACCTTCAGCACTTTCTGTTATAGAGTCATACAGCATGGAAACAGACCTTCCGGTCCAACTAGTTCGCACGGACCATGTTCCCAAATTAAACTAGTCCCTCCTGCCTGTGTTTGGCCCACATCCCTCCAAACCTTTCCCATTCATGTACTTATCCAAATTTTTTTTTTTAAATGTTGTAACTGTTCGTGCATCCACCACTTCCTATGGCAGTTTATTCCCCATACTAACCACTCTCGATGTAAAAAATAGTTGCTCCTCATGTCCTTTCAAAATTGGTCACCTCTCACCTTAAAAATATGCCTCCTAGTTTTAAACTCACCTGCCCAAATGAAAAGACTTTTACTATTCACCGTATCAATGTCCCTCATGATTTTATAAACCTTTACGAAGTTCCTTCAACCTCCTACACTCCATTGAAGAAAGTCCCAGCCTATCCAACCTGCTCTTATAACTCAAACCCTCCGTTCCCATTCTGGTAAATCTTTTCTGAACCTTCTCCAATTTAATAATATCCTTCCTACAACAAGGTGAAATAGATACATCGCTTTGGATACTGTTGAGGAGAATGGCCTCACAGGGGAAAGCAGCAACAGTCAAATTTATTGCAACACAGTTTGGTCTGCTATACAGGGTAAGAGTAATAAGTGAAGGAATGCAATTGTAACAGAGGAAATGGAAGAGACAGGCATTTCTGAGGCTGCAAATGAGACTCCAGGATGGTATGTTAACTCCCTGGTGCTAGCGTCAAGAATATCTAGGACATTCTGGAGGGCATGGTAAAAGCCAATGGTACATGTTGGTACAAATGACATAGGTAAATAAAGGGATGAATTCAAAAAGCACAATGTAAGGAAGTTAGGAAGTAAATTGGAAAGTAGGAGCTCAAAAGGTAGTGATTGCAGGATTACTACCAGTGCCGCGTGCTAGTCAGAGTATAAACAGCAGGATGTATCAGTTGAATATGTGGCTGCAGAGGCGGTGTGAGGAGAAGGATTCCAGATTCGGGGGCTTTGGGACCACTTACAGTCACAGAGTCAAAAAGGCATACAGCACGCAAACAGGCCCTTCAGCCCGACTTGTCCATACCAACCACGTTTCCTAAACTGAACAAATCCCATTTGCCTGCATTTAGCACATATCCCCCTAAACCTTTCGTATCCATGTACCTGTCCAAACGTCTTTTAAATGTTGAATTGTCCTCATCTCTACCAGTGCCTCTAGCAGCTCATTCCACATACACACCACACTTTTTGGGAAAAAGTTGCCCCTCAGGTCCCTTTTAAATCTTTCTGCTCTCACTTTAACCTACACTCTCTAGTTCTGGACTCCCCTATCCTGAGAAAAAGGCCCTGGCTATTCACCTTACCTATGCCCCCATGATTTTATAAGTCTCTAAAAGGTCAGACCTCAGCCTCCTACACACCAGGGAAAAAAGTCCCAGCCTATCCTGCCCCTCCTTATAACTCAAACATTTCAGTCTCAGTAACATACAGACTAATTCCTGGGATATCAGGATTGACATATAAGGAGATGTTGAATTGGTTAGGATTTTATTCGCTGAAGTTCAGAAGAATGAGGGGGCTCTCATCGATACCTATAAAATTCGAACAGAACCAGGCAGGTGAGGTGCCGGAAGAGGGAGTCTAGAACCAGTCTAAAGATATAGGTAAACTACTTAGGACAGAGATGAGGAGAAATTTCTTCAGCCCACAAGTGGTGAGCCTATGGCAATCACTGTCACAGGAAACAATCAAGGCCAGAACATTTATTCCAAGCAGGAGTTGTATGTAGCAAATGGCCTACTCATGCTCCTATTCTTTTCTCTATGCTTCGAAGAGCTGATAATACAGAAAATGGGCCTTAACGTATTACTGCATCATCAATGCCTTCCTTAAAAATGTTTTCCTGTTTTACATATTGGTCCTCTCTGGTAGATGAAATTTCAGAAAATCACAAAAATGTTAAAATTGGTGGAAACCCGGCTTTGTGGATTCCTGGTCCCATATGCCCATTTAAGGACAAACTACAAATATAACATTTGATCTTAAATACTGAAAAGCATCATCGCTTATGTATATAAATACTTGTGTCAGCTGTGGCACAGTTGGTAGTAAAGTTCAGAGTAAAATTCCTCTACAGCATAACAATCATGGTGGGCTCTCCACTATGTGGGCATTTCATTGGCTTTCAGGTGATATGTTAAACTGAAGCCTATTCTGCCTGTTCCTACAGGTGTAACAAATGCCATGCAACTGTTTTGAAGATCAAGGGAATTATTCCTTGTATGCTGGCCAATATTTATCCCTCAATATACATTAATGAAATCTGATTAGCTGGTAATTGTCACTGAGTTAGTTGGGGAAGATTGTGGAGCACAAATTAATTACAACATTTCCTATATTACATCACAGACTACGTTCTAAAAAATACTTCATGGCTGTAAAATACTTTGAGATGTCTGGTGCTCATGATAAGTGCCTTATAAATGCAAATCTTGCTTTTTTTTAATACTTCCCCAACTACAACACAATAGATTAGAAGCTTAACTTCAAAAGAAGCCAAGCTAGTAGACGAACATTAAGAACAGACAATCACATGTGCACTGTATTGAGAGGTGTCCAGTATGTAGTGGACCTTTTGTACGTTAAAAAGTTGAAGTTTGTATTTGGGAAACTTCAAAAATATCAGTCAACAGCATCAGTTAAAATACCTTTGAACACGTCAATGAATCACAGAATCCCTACAGTGTGGGAGCAGGCCATTCAGTCCATACTTCCCTCCAAAGACCATCCCTGTAACCCTGCACTTCCCATGGCTAATCCACCTAGCCTACTCATTCCTGTACAAAATGGACAATTTAGCATGGCCAATCCACCCAACCTGCACATCTCTGGACTGTGGAAGGAAACCATTGCACCTGGTAGAAACCCACTCAGACACAGGGAGAATGTACAAACTCCACACAGTCACCTGAGGGTGGAATTGAATTCAGGTGTCTGGCACTGAGACAGCAGTTCTAGCCACTGAGCGACCATGCCACCCAATGGTAGAGCATCTTTCTAGATTTCAAAAAAAATGTTTATTAAGCTATAAATTACTCACATAATGGCACTGGTTGAATTTAGAACTTTACTTACAGACAAAATACCACAAAATGGCTGCAGCTCCTCCGAATATAACCAACAGCAAAAGCACGATCAAAACAATTCTTGTTGGATCACATCTCTTAGATTTGTTCAGGAGGCCAATTCCTGGCTGAGTGTAAAGCTGCGCTGATTGTTCTGGAATTGCAGGATTCAAAGATTCATGGCACAATTGTGGGTACTGTGCAGGTAAGTGCCGGCTTGGTGTACAGTCTGGTGTGGTTAAATCTGCAGGATATATCTGAAAATGATTGTACAATATGTATTGTTCAAGTATTATAGCTAACCTTCTGAAGGTTATACAAAGATAACTTTGTTTACTCAACCTTTGGAAAAGGCATAATCTTATGGTTTATTTTTATTGGTGGCATATGGCTTAATAATTTGACAAACATCATGAAACTTTGACATAACAGCTAAAAGGCACAGTACATAGATCAGATACCATCACATCCATATCCCAAGAGATAGAATAAAGAATAACACAGCACAAGAACAAGCCTGCACTGACACATTTTGCCCTTCTATATTAAAGGGTCTTTACTTACAGGATCCGTATCCCTCTATTCCCTTCCTATTCAAGTGTTTGTCCATTTATATAAAGGTTACTTAAATTGCTATAAAATGTTTAAGTATTCAAGCTATATTCTTAACGTCATGAAAAGGATCAAAAGGCAAAGTTAAATCCATTGGGTTAAATCTCCTCACGTTGTGAGTTGGTGGCAGGTCAAAATTTCTGTTAATCTATGTGATTCACACAGCTAACCTTTGGATTTTGTTTGGACGACCATAATTATATATAGTAGGGTTGATTAGGAATAAATAATACGGCTATTGTCAATGGGATTCTATCGATAAGAGTACAGAATGCTTTAATGATCAGCTAATTAAAGACTGACAACTATGTCTACAGACTGGGAGCTATGATGACTAGAGGTGCAGCAGACTCAGTGAAGGGCGGCGTAAGGGTAACTGGGGAATTGGTAAGGGGCCCCAAATTCTAGAAATGTATTCTTGGCTGTTTTACTGAAGCTGAGAAGTGACAGATCATTGCAGACCAAGAACAAGAACTCCGTTAAAAAAAAAAGTGGTTCAGGTTGAAAGGAGGAAGGTTACTGAATCATTGACAGCAACCTCCACTAGCCCAAGATAGAAAAGGGAGAGATTCAAGAGAGTCCATGGTAAGTCAAAGCACTTCTCCCAATGCAATAGTTGTAGAGGTTTAACTCAGTGTTTTGTTTCAAAGGTTTTTGTCTTTTTCTCCATATACGTAGCTATTTTGATAAAAGAGAGGATCAAAACTACAGGTAGGTAAGGAATGGTAGAGAAATCCGGGCAGATGTTTAGAGAATAAGCAAGAAGTGTGGACTACAGGCTCACAGACTGTCCAGTTTCTTAAAGGGAATAAATAAGAGAAAGATCTGTTTTGGTTGCCTAGCTGCCAACTGTATATCTCTCTCTGGCAACAGTGAGATTAAGTTAGTCTGTTCACAGTCTGTCCTCCAGGCAATTCCCATAGATCAGAGAATCCCCAGAGTGTGGAAACAGACCCTTTGGCCAAACAAGTCCACACTGACCCTCGGAGCATCCCACACAGACCCATCCCCCTATAACCCACCTAACCTACACATCCCTGAACACTACAGGCAATTTAGCACGGCCAATCCACATAACCCGCACATCTTTGGACTTTGGGAGGAAACTGGAGCACTTGGGGGAAACCCATGCAGACACAGGGAGAATGTGCAAACTCCACACAGTCTCCTGAGGGTGGAATTGAACTCGGGTCCCTGGCGCTGTGAGACAGCAGTGCTAACCACTGAGCTACCGTGCCGCCCCAATTAGGGATGGGCAATAAATGCTGGCTTAGGCAGTGATGATCACATCCTGTGGCTTAAATTTTTTAAAAATGTCTTTCATCGAATCATAGAATTTTACAATACAGGAGTTCATTTAACTCATCAAAACTGTACCAGTTCCCAAATGAGCTGCCCAACTAGTCCCATTTTCCAGCCATTTAAAATTCATCACTTTCAAATATATGTCCAGCTCTCTTTTGAAATCTCCTGTGGAATCTGCCTCCACCACTCTCCATGGCAGAGCATTCCAAATCCTAACAAGTTTTTCTTCATGTCACTCCTAGCTCTTTTGCTGACAATCTTGAAATTGTGACCTCTAGATACTGACATGGCAACTAATGGTAACAGAAAATTCCTTATCCTGTGAAAATTGTTCATAATTTTGAACAGCTCAATAAGCTCACCATTTAATCTTCTCTGCTCCAAGGAGAATAAGCCCAAATTTTCTAGTCCTCCCTTGTATCTAAAATCCCTCATTCCTGGTATCATTCCAGTAAATCTTCTTTGAACTCTCTCCAGAGCTCTTAACATCCTCCCTTAAATAAAGGTCCCCAGTACTGAACACAACACTCCAATTGTGGTTCGACCAATGATTTGGAGAGGTGGAGCATCATTTCTTTGCTTTTATATTCTATGCTTATATTTATAAACCCAAGGATCCTATAAGCCTTCTTAATAACTGTTTCAACTTGACTGGTCACCATCAGAGAACCATGCACGTGAACCCCAAGGTCCCTTTGTTCCTGTACTCCCTTCAAAGTTGTAGCATTAAGTCTGTATTGTCTGTGTTTCTTCTACCAAAATGCATTATCCCCACATTTCTCTGCATTGAAATTTATCTGCCAGTTATCTTCCCATTTGGCCAACTTGTCAATGTCCTTATGAAGTTGCTCAGTGTCATCCTGACAATTCACTATTCTCCCACCTTAGCATCAGCTGCAAATTTAGCGATTTTGCCCTTAATGCTCTTCGCCAATTTGTATACATAAATCAGAAAAATTAATACCAATCCCTGGGGAATACCACTTTTAATCAATCTCCAGTCTGAGAAATGCCCATCTCCATCTAACTTCTGTTTCCTATGTTTTGAACAACTTCTCATCCATACTGCCAAGGACCCATCAACCCCAAACAGTTAAAATTTGCTGACTAACCTGCCATGTGGCCCCGAAGCAAATGCTTTCTGCAAATTCAAATAGTTCACAATATCTAAAGGACTACACTCATCCACTGTCCGCATCACCTCAAAGAACTCAATGAAATTTATTCGACATGACCTGCCCTTGACAAATCCATGTCAACTGTCTAGTATTAACCTATTTTTCTCTAGTGTATATAAGGGTATATTTACCTTATTCCGTATTATGGCCTCCATCAGTTTTCCCACGACTGATCTCAAGCTGACTGGTCTGTAGTTTCCTGGGTTATCCTCTGCCCCTTTCTTAATCAACAGTGTCACATTTGCAATCCTCCTGTCCCCCAAAACTAATGTTGTGTTCAGAGGCCTGGAAAATTCCAGTCAATGGTCATGTTCAATCCCGAGGTGAGCACCTGACCTCATATCCATGCTGTCAATAAGATCACCAATTTTCACCTCCAAAATGTTGCTTGGTTTCACGTCGTCTACTGCTCAACCACTCTTCCATGCAACTATTACCTCTGAGGTTGTTGACGTGCTCACCGAGTGGCTTGTTCTCGTTCAGATGTCTTGTCACCATGCTAGGTGACATCATCAGTGGAGCCTCCGATGAAGCTCTAGTGCTTTTCTCTCTGACGTGTTCGGGTTGTCCCTTTTGTTCCTTCTGTGTGTTGTGGGAGGGATTATAGTCTGTCAGACGGCTTGTTGTGTTTTGTCCTTGAGTCTGTTGTCTTTCAAAATAGTCTCCAGGGTGGCCATGAAGTCTGTTCTGTTTGCATCTTTATGGTTATAGTTCAGTCTGCGTAATAGGATAGCTTTCTCAGCTTCATCGGAGGCTCCACTGAAGACGTCACCTAGCATGGTGATGAAACATCTGAACGAGAACAAGCCAGCACGGTGAGCAAGTCAACAACCTCACCCACAACCCAAGCTACAGATCTTTGCCCAAACTTTAAACTGTTACTTCTACTTGATTATTTTAATGTACTCCTTGCTGTATCCTCCATAAACTTGAAGTTATCCAAAACACTGCTGTTCAGGTTTGAACTCACTGCAATGCCTGTTCCCCTATTAGCTCTATGCTTATTAACCTATGCTAGCTCCCAATCAGTGAACATCTTGATTGAAAATTCTCATCTTTGTTTCCAAATCCTTCCATAAACTCAGCCATTCCTGTATCTGTACTATCCTCAACCTCCATTCACCCCGAGACATCAGCTCACCTAATTTCGGTTTCTTGTGCATTTCAGTTATAACTGCTTCACCAATAGCCATCCCTCCAGGTGACCAGGCCACAAGCTCAGGAACCCATCCCTACACCTCTCTGTCCTATTTTCCTATTTAAGGTGTACATAGGTCAATTCCATCCTTTGAGGCTCAGTAAGCGGATAAAAAGAAATAGTTCTGTACAAATCTGGAAAGTGTGAAAATAGATAAGTCCCCTGGGCCAGATGGGATCTATCCTAGGATTTTCTAGGAAGCTAGGGAGGAGATTGCAGAGCGTTTGGCTTTGATCTTTATGTCGTCATTGTCTACAGGAATAGTGCCAGAAGACTAGAACATAGCAAATGTTGGCCCCTTGTTCAAGAAGGGGAGTGGAGACAACCCAGGTAATTATAGACCAGTGAGCCTTACTTCGGTTGTGGGTAAAGTTGTTGGAAAGGATTATGAGACAGGATTTACAATCATCAAGAAAGGAATAATTTGATTAGGGATAGTCAACACGATTTTGTGAAGGGTAGGTCGTGCCTCACAAACCTTATTGAGTTCTTTGAGAAGGTGACTAAGCAGGTGGATGAGGGTAAAGCGGATGATGTTTTGTATATGGATTTCAGTAAAGCGTTTGGTAAGGTTCCCCACGGTAGGCTATTGCAGAAAATTCGGAGGCATGGGATTAAGGCTGATCTAGCAGTTTGGATCAGAAATTGGCTAGCTGTAAGAAGCCAGAGGGCAGTGGTTGATGGGAAACGTTCATCCTGGAGTTCAGTTACTAGTGGTGGACCGCAAGGATCTGTTTTGGGGCCACTGCTGTTTGTCATTTTTATAAATGACCTGGATGAGGGCATAGAAGGATGGGTCAGTAAATTTGAGGATGACACTAAAGTCGGTGGAGTTGTGGATAGTGCGGAAGGATGTTGCAGGTTACAGAGGGACATAGATAAGCTGCAGAGCTGGGCTGAGAGGTGGCAAATGGAGTTTAATGCGGAAAAGTGTGAGGTGATTCACTTTGGAAAGAGTAACAGGAATACAGAGTACTGGGCTAATGGTAAGATTCTTGGTAGTGTGGACGAGCAGAGAGATCTCGGTGCCCATGTGCACAGATCCCTGAAAGTTGCCACCCAGGTTGATAGGGTTGTTAAGAAGGCGTACGGTGTGTTAGGTTTTATTGGTAGAGGGATTGAGTTTCGGAGCCATGAGGTCATGTTGCAGCTGTACAAAACTCTGGTGCGGCCGCACTTGCAGTATTGCATACGGTTCTGGTCACCGCATTATAGGAAGGATGTGGAAGGATTGGAAAGGGTGCAGAGGAGATTTACCAGGATGTTGCCTGGTATGGAGGGAAGGTCTTATGAGGAAAGGCTGAGGGACTTGAGGCTGTTTTCGTTAGAGAGAAGAAGGTTAAGAGGTGACTTAATAGAGACATACAAGATGATCAGAGGATTAGACAGGGTGGACAGTGAGAGCCTTTTTCCTCGGATGGTGATGGCTAGCATGAGGGGACATAGCTTTAAATTGAGGGGTGATAGATAAAGAACAGATGTCAGAGGTAGATTCTTTACTCAGAGAGTAGTAAAGGCGTGGAATGCCCTGCCTGCAACAGAAGTAGACTCACCAACTTTAAGGGCATTTAAATGGACATTGGATAAACATATGGATGATAATGGAATAGTGTAGGTTAGATGGGCTTCGGATTGGTTTCACAGGTCGGCGCAACATCGAGCGCCGAAGCGCCTGTACTGCGCTGTAATGTTCTATGTTCTAAATGTGGAATGTGAGACCGAGAATTCTATGTTAAGTTGGATTCTTTTGAATAGAAATTGCAATTATATTTCTTCAGCCAGACAGAACACCTTGAAATAAAAAGGTCAGCATATGTAGCCATTTCATATTCTACGCTTCAAACACATTTCATTTTCTGAGAGATTGCTCTTCAATTATGTAAACAATTTAACTGTGACAATATAAGAAGAAAAGTTAACACTTGTTTTAAAGCTGGAACTGATTTCATTGTCATCCAGAAATTGAACTTATGATGCAATACACACAAAGCTTTGGAGAAATAAAGGAAACATAAAATTAAGCACATATTAAATATGCATATCTAAATATTATTCAAAATTGTACAACTGTCTGCCTTTCTAGCCCACATTACCACTATTTCCACCATTTTTCAATAATGGTTTTATTTCAATATTCAATTGTATTAAATTACTTTGTAAGGTATTAGAAGTATCATGTTAATAACTCTCACTGGCCATTAAACAGCTTTTCAACCCCAATCCCTTTTCCTCACCATTTGCAGTTTCACTTACTTATGGCATTTTGACTGATTACGGGTTTTCTATGTTGGGACTCCTCTGGCAAACACCTTTTTCAATTGTTAGAAAACTACTTCTTATCACCTTCTGTATTGTGCTGCTGCAACTCCAATCCTTTCCATGATTCATTCTGTTGCCTCTTTGTCTTCCAATTTAGAGTTATTTTTTTCTCCACTGACTGTATTATTTCAAACAGTGATCTGGGCACTTTTGCAAACTGTTTTCCTCCACAGGGAAAGGATTTAAAACTTTCCAATTGTGCACATAATGGTTGCAGTCCAGGAGGCAGCCATTTAACCCATCATATCTGCAACAGCATCATTTCTGGTCCCATCCCTCTACCCTTTCCCCATAGCCAGTACTTTTTTTCTACTTTTCAAATAATTATCCAAGTCCCTTTTGGAAATCATAATTAAACTTGCCTCCAACACATTCTCAGATACTACATTCCAGCTTTTAACCTTTTAAGTTTGTAAAAAGGTTTAATTTGTCACTTCAGGCTCTTTTGTCATACACCTTAAATCAGAGTCATCCAGTTCTTGACTCTTCCACCAATTGGAACTGTTTCTCCCTATCTACTCCATACAGGCTCTCGATTTTTTTCCAACCTTTATCAAACTTCTCCTCAATCTTCTCATCTCGACATACAATTCTTCAATCTAAACATGTTACTAAAGTTTTCATCCTGAAACCATTCATTTGATTTCTTTCTGAACCCTGTCTAATGCCTTCACAAGGTTCTTTAAACGTATTGCTCAGAACTAGACACAATACTCCAAGCAAGTGTTAATCAGTGTTTCATAATGGTTCACAATAACCCCTTTGTTTTTGTACTCGACATTCCTATTATAAAGTCCACAATCCTACATGTCTGATTAACTGCTTTCTTCACTTGCCTTGTGTTCTTCAATGATATATATACTTACACCCACAGGTCCTTCTCTAGTTATACCCTTTGTATTAAGTTGCTTAGCTTCCTCCTCCTTCCTCCAAAAAGGCATCTTGTCAAAGTTCTCTGCATTAAATTCCATCTGCCACATTTCCATCCAATCCACCAGCTGTCTACGTCCTTTTGAAGTTCGCTACTATCTTTCTGACAGTTCAAAATTCACTGAAGTTTCTTTGCTGCTGTACAAAAGATAACTATTTAAACAGCATCCAAATCCACGTATTTAGTGACAGCTTTACTTTAGCTAGCTGCACTCCCTAAAACTCATCCCACTGATCATAAGCTCCTCATATTTATACAAATTCATGCCATCACTTGTTCCCTTATTCCACTAAGTCGCAGGCATTTCTTCAGTTCGTATTAGATGTTAACGCATTTCCTGTTTCTTTTATAAATAAACATATATAAAAATGAAAAAAACTAAATATACAAAATGACAACAAACTACAGATCCACTTTTTTCATTTTACGTTCAAATTCCAAGCGTACTTTTCCCAGTTCAAAAGTTGCTTGGAATTCACAGCTTTCTTTGTAAAATAATCCGATAGCTGACTGCTGCTATTGACTCATTTCAATTTGGTGATTTCTCCATTCTCTAGCATCTGTTTTAAATCACACAAATTATTATCAATGTAGCACTCAATGGTTATTGCTGCTAAATCTCTTTCTAGAATTGTTTTCCATATTATGGTGATGAAAAATGTCGTGTGTTCTGCTTCACCAAGAGCAAGAGTGTCTGCTGCCACGGTACTTTGTATTGCTGTCTGCTCCTTTTACCTTCCCAAGCGAAAGGGCAACACTTACTTCAGTTTCTTACAACAAAAATTATATTCCCTGCAGCACTTCAGAATCCATCACACATATTTGGATAAGATTTGCATAAGTAGCAGCATTAAAAACAAGATTTATGTTCCTGGAATTTCCCAATGCTGTAAATTTCAAAATGCAATGCTCCATCTTAATGTTTTCAATGTTTTGTACACTTGAATATTATCTTGCATCTTATGATTTTTCATTGTTGAACTTAACTCTAATAGTCATATCAGAATCAAAACATTAACTCTATCTGTCTCTCCACAGACGCTGCCAGAACTGTTGCATTTCTCCAGCATTCCCTATGTTTATTTCATATTTCCAGGTTCCACAACTTTTTGCTTTTATTCTAATACATCAAAACAGTCTTATTTGGGTGCAAGGCCAATTCAATTATTCAATCAAACTTCACAATTCCTCCATTTCAGTTTTTTGAAGCCCTGCTTTGACAAATGGAGCCAATATTTTCCAAATAAGATTGGTAACATAAAGTGGCATTGACTTCCGACCTGATGTTCAACTCAATGTATATAAAAGAGCCAAAAGCCTGACTTCCAATTTTGAATTCTTCTTTAAGCCCATTTGGAACAGTGTTTTCAAATTCACTGCTCCCACCCCACAAAAAAAATCATCTCCGTGGATCATAAAGATGCCTGAAAATAACTCCTTATTATATCCATAAAACAAGGCAGGATCTGCTTTTAACTGAAGGCAACTCAAATTTAATAAGGCAGGCCTTATTGAAAAGTACCAAACTCTAGATGTATCATTTAGGCCATATATATATATAATTATTTAACCACCAAAATGTCCCTACTGTGTTTGGTGCCTCATCTGAAGGACCAAGAAACACTTCACTTGATCTGATTTCCCAAAGAAATGCAGCTTTAATACCAATTGAACTACATTCCCAAGTATTTGCTGCTAACAAAGCCAGAAAGAATTCAAAATTGCTTCTCCTGCCATCAGTGAATCTACTCTTACATCAGTCCCCAGTTTTTCTTCAAAACCTTATGCTGCTATTTTATCATTATAAGTACCATCTGGTGTCACCCGAACTTGTGCATATCTATCTATGTGAAAGGCTTGTTGTCCTGAATCTGGCACGTCACTGTACAATCCAAACCATCTCCAGTTCTGTAGTTCTTGCTGTTTGACATGTTTTATTAAGTTATCTTCTAGTTTGTTCAGTGGATACTAAAACATCCTGATGGCACGTGCTTCTGCTTCTGGTGATATTCTTGTTTTTTCTCATAAAATAAATGTTTAATTTCTGATGGATGAAAGGATTCTGGAAGTGTAGCTTCAAGAGTTGCATCATCATACAAGAACTCCTTACAGATGTCTTTTTTCCTCTTTTCTAGATTTGCTGCACAAAATAAACTCTTTGAATCCATGCTCCCCATATTTTTCTCTCATCTCCTGCAGATATAATTCCTCAAGTAATATCAACTCTTCAATATACCACCCAAGTAGTCTTCATGTATCAGCGATCATTGGGAGGCTAATTCATCACTGGAGGCATCACAGGGATGTCTTCTTCCTATATCTACACATATTTTGGAGTTTGACACACTTTTCCAATCCCACTTCTACAACACTGCAGCCTTCTTTTCCAACTATAATTCTATGATCAGACAACGACTAATTGATAACTTCTGGTCTGTGTTGATTACAACAGATAGTATGCTTAGCCAGTAGGCTACCATTAGAATAGATTTCATTAAAAATTTTCTGAAATTAAAAAAGATAGAAGTGCATGGAAAACTATTACCAGTTGATTTTTAATCGGCAACACGGCTGTGTTTGGCAACAGCAACAGTATAAAAGGAAAACACATGTATCACTTTGTAGTCCCTTTTGTCTAGGTGTAGGTTAACGTCAATCAACACAAATAGTTATTCCAAGTACATATGGAACATTTTATTTAATTTCTCGGTATAAATTCTCAAGATATTCTTAAGAATACAACATAGAGGCCTTCAGCTAACTTGTTACAGCTGCTACTGCAGCATTAACCTCTACTTAATGGCACCGGATGGTATTGAGCCAATTCGATTGGTGGATTTTGTCCGAAATTCAGATTGGACTGAAAAGAAAAAGATGTGAGAATGAAAAGGCTAGGCGTGGACGCCGAGAAAGATGAGATGTACAGCTCAGAGGTGCTTTGAAAAGTGAGCATTTGACACCAGGCAGCGGTGCTCAACTTAGCATGACCCGTAATCTAAACACCCAAAACATTTAACTTTGCTCCCAAAATTATTATCCACAACTCTGTGTCAAAGTTGCATGTCCTTAATAAATGAATAGTCTAACGTTAAAAAGAAATACTGGGCAGTCATCATGCGTGCCCATTTGACTTCGGTTCATCTCTTCAGAAGAAAAAAATAGCACCTCGGATGATTTTACAAGTAGAAGAAACATTTTTCTTCCCTCAGGGAATTCCCTTCACTCACCTGGTCGCTGCAGACAGCGGGAGGCAAGCTTTCACTGGGACAAGTAACGCGCTCAGCAGCTCCTTCTCTCATTTTCCACCCAAAATTTCGAAATGTACCGAAAAAAAACAAAAGCAAAAATCGCTTCACTTTTTGTTACTGTTACATTTCTGTGCGAATCACCGGCGGACGTAACTGTGGAAACAATTTCTTTTTGATTCTTTCTCCTCCTCTTTTGCAGTTGGAAGCGGGTCGGGTTACCACAAACACATCCTGAGGGGGGGGAAGGGGAGGAATTCTCCGCTTGTTTGGAGGGGAGGGGTTTTTTTTCGGTTGAGCTGCTGTTGCCGGCCACACAATCGCGTGAGAACAAGCTCAGGCTCCCAGTCCTCAGCAAAATCACAGCATTTTATTGATAAGAATCCTTGTGGATGTGTTGAAACCGATTGGGACTCAACCCTGAGGAATAACGCAGGCCAGAGCCAACTCCTCCAGTCTTGGTGAGGCTTTCTTTTCAACCCGCTTTTAGTTCTGGTTTGGTTTGGTTTAGACGTGCCATTTTCCGTTCTGCCCACAGCCTTAACGGATTGTACCAATTCCAGCTTTCCCAAACTAATCAAACACAACTGCAAAGCCAGCTCGACCTCCCTATAGCCTAAGCTGAAAGGATATGCAACTCTAGTATACGTTCTGATTGATCATTCCCTCAATTCCCTACATCGTGCCAGTTAGAAAGTTATGAGGTCAAACCCCATGACCATGCTGAATGCGGTGGCATCCTGAAAGAAAGGATATGGTACTGGCCTAAAAGCGATTATTTTGCTCTTCCCTAGCACACACCGTTTCTAACTTCCCAACCCTAGACAAACTTCAATTAGAACTTCAGCCAAATTATATTGAACCCCTCATTGATGGTGTGTGAGCACATGTGCTTTTGGGGAATTAGACATTCAATCCTCACACAGATCCAGCTGGAATCCTACTAAACCAATATCAACTCCTGCTCCTCTGATGCTGCCTGGTCTGCTGTGTTCCTCCAGTTCCACACTGTGTTATCTCTGACTCCAGCATCAGCAGTTCTTAATATCTCAACTCCTGTATGTCTTATTAATTGAAGATGCAATGGGGAGTGGATATTTTAGAAAATAAACTTGCCAAATTCAATTGATTACATCTTCCCTAGGATGTAGCCTTTTAGGGTTCAATAAAGTGATCAATGCCATTTTAATGAGATTCTTTTCACCAAAGTTCCCACCTCTTTGAAACATGGAACACCAATAAAATCTTAAATCAGAAAAAAAAAGCCTCAAAGTCCCAGGTTATAAGAAAATTAGATTGCAAATTATGAAAGGAAAACAAACTAGTCATAACATAGCAAACTCCTTGTTCATTTCTTCCTGATGAACAAAACAATTTGGTGGGGAATTGTAATTTTAACACTGCCTCCTGCCATTATGCATCTGGAAATCAGCATCCCATTCTGCCCATAGGTGTGTACACACAATGTCATGAACATGAATGCTTAGTAGAGCTTACTTACTCTTTGCTGCCCTGCTCACTGCCCCCATTCACACTTTTACCTTTATTTGCTGCTTCATTCTCTGCTTTGTTCAGGGCCCTGGTACCAACCCATGTCTGCCCTTTCCCTTATCCAGAAGGAAAGTAATGAGAAGTCCACAGCAGGGTGGCCCATTATCTCTACACTCACTCCCTTCGCCAATTTCTTAACCAGGTCAGTAATTTTCTGTCAATTCCATAAGCTTGAATTTCAATTAAAAAAAACTCTTTTGAGGCATTTTATCAAATGTCTTCTGAAAATCAATACAAGAAACATCCATAGACATTTCCCTGTCCATTACTTTAGTCATCAATTCAAGAATTTCAAACAAATTTATTAGGCATGCCTAGAGTTTACAAATTTATGTCAGTTCTCTCTGATCAGCTTAATATTTAGAAAATATTCAATCATTGTATCCTCAAATATAGACATTACAAATTTCAAACATGTTAGGCTAACTGGTCAATAACTCCCTGGTTTCCCTTGCTCACCTTTCTTAAGTAGTAGGATAGATTTTCTAATCTAGAGGAATGGATCCTGAATCAAAAAAAATTTGAAAGTTAAATAGTAATAACATATTTTATCACATTTTAACAATGGATAAATATAACATTAGTTATAAAGCCAATTGTTATTACATTGCGCAATATAGTTTTGCAAAAATGCTGCCCTGCTGTAGGTAGCGCACATCAAAGAAGGAAATGTCAGCATACTGCATCATGTGTTATGAACTCACTTTGAACTACGTTAAAGTCACAGAGCTTACATTTATTTGAAATACATACTTACAGAGTGGAAACACGTCACTTTTACATGAAGGACAAATGCACTCAAAGTTAAGCAGTGTCCTCATGGGTCTACTTGACACAAACAGTGTTTCAAAAATTGGAGGAGAAAAAGATAACACTGGAAATATATTGCAAAACTGCAAAGATATTAGAAATAAATAAAGTATCATTCCATTTGAAAAATACATATAGATATTCCCATAAATCCAATGTGCCTTTTCAAGAGTAGAATATGTATACAACACTTTAATATATCACAGCAAATCCATTTCACATTTTCTCTGAAAATTCCTGTTCCTTGTTAGGGTATATATCTTTGAAAAAGATATAGCAGACTAGCTTTGAGAGGAACCTTCAATGGAAAGATGGCTGAATGATAAGTTAGTATCCCAAAATAAATATTAGTCACGTAAGTTAACTCTGCATTTAGGGAACTCTAAATGGCATTGCCCCAGAATTCTGAGGCTCAGGCTTGCTGGCTTTATGTACATCTGTTGGATCAAATTGATTAGAGGACTCAGTCTAACATCCTTGATAACACAGAATCCCTACAGTGTGGGGACAGGCCATTCAGCCCGTGAACAGCACCCACCCAGACTTACCCCCCCTACCCTATCCCCGCATTTCCCATGGCTAATCCACCTAACCTACACATCCCCAGACACTGTGCGAAATTTAGCATGGCCAATCCAACTAACCTGCTCATCTCTGGATTGAGGGAAGAAACCCACACAGACATGGGGAGAATGTGAAAACTCCACACAGTCACCTGATGCTGGAATTGGACCTAGGTCCCTGGTGCTATGAGGCAGCAGTGCTAACCACTGTGCCACTCCTTGTATATGGATGCAGTGGAAATGACAGAAAATGCACAAAAATTATGAATAAATTATCACTTGTATCTAATGGGCAATGGAACTGAATATGCTGCAAACCTTTGGCCAGGAATTACTGAAATGTTTTGATGTAACTAAGACGTGAAAGTAGTGTGCATGGTTTCCTCTGAGAAATTTGCACAATTAACTTAAAACCTTTTTATGCTTAAATATTGCTATGTGCATGTTCCCTCAATCATTTGGACAACTAAGACATGTCTACTGAAACCTTCTACTGTTTATTTACATTGCTACTCTCCCATGCAAAAGGCTAACTTGCATGTTTACTGGATTAAAGCAGCTAACACACTTGCATAGATTCACCTCAATTGGCTTAGACTTTGACTGGCCTGAGCCACTGATATCAGACCAGCTGGGATGTTTGGAATTTGCCCGCAATTTCTTCAATATTTATTTAAAAAGTCTCACTGCGCTTTGCACCATAGTTAGCCAAAGTGCTCTCTTGACTTATGTCAAGTCCCACTGTGCCTGTATATGCAGAGCTAAATATTATGGAATAGCTTTCCTTGTAGGTGCACTCTGCAAAATAATGGAAGAGGAAGAGCAGCAGATACAAGAAAGTCAGAGGATACCACAACATTGCAAAAGACAGTTTTCTAGAACTATTACCCCCTTGGTCACACTTCATTTGTGCCAATAACATACCAGTTCGAGTTTCACAGAGCCCAAATTTCCTTTGGTATTCATTGCCTAAGTTCCTTTAAGCAAGACCAGCATAGAAATGGGTATAAATTCCAACATGAATACCATTCAAGAAATTGTGGCCTTTTAAAGATTGCAACTATCATGTGACATTTGGTATATTTACATGTAGACTTTTGCAACTATTTTCTCATGAAATAACCTTGAAGGAGAAACACTTACTCAACAACATTGAGAACCATGGAGTAATTCTTTGCTTTTAGGTATAATTTGGATCTTGTTATCTCTGTTGTCAATGAAATTCAGATATTTACTGCAGTTACTAACTTAAGATCAATTAATTTGTTTTGACAATTGTAGGGGATTTATTGAATACATCAGTTAGCTTAGTTGGCTGCACGTACAGTTTGCAATGCAGAGTGATGCTAACAGAATGGGTTAGCTAAGTCACCATCAAGGTCCTACCTTCTCAATCTTGCCCTTCTCCTGAGCTATGATGACCCTCAGGTTAAACTCTACAGTTGTCTCTCTCTAATGAGGGAGGAATCCCATGGTCCTCTTACCTGTTTATTGAACCTTGTAAACTGCATTAGATTTTTTGATTACTATTATCAAAATGTATGATCTCTTTTCAAGTGTAAATACCACTAGAATTACTCCAAAAATAAGAATATTAGTGACAATGTATGTTTATAAAATAAACTTAGAATGGAACAAGCATGTCTACTCCTGTTTCCTTAGACCTATGGTTTTATTTGGTACTGTTTAGTGGAGCTTAATTTGAAATAATAACAGATTGCATATCTATATTAAAATGTTGATTGACTCAGCATTGGAGTAATAGCTATAGTCTGTAACTCTTTGTATGATAACCTAAAGAGGCTTTAATACCAGTAAATTGTCTTGCCAAAGGCACCACTTGTATTTACACATAACCATTTACACGATGAAACATTTTATGGGAGAATCAAGGGGGCACCAAAAATAAGGAAGGAAGTTAGTAAACAAAGGCGAAAAGATGAATATTTTGAAGCAGGAGAGAGATATTGTTGCCTTCATGTTTTCTTACCCACAACTGAACATTATAACATAATTTTGTCCAACTATTGAATGGGTTATAGGCCCTGTGATATTGGAGGAAATGGAAAATGGAGTTAGTTTAAAATTGTGTTAATTTTTAAGTTAAACTTGACAAAATAGCTGTATAGTCTGAAAGTACTTTTAACTTAAGATTTGACTGAAACGTTTTACCCAATATCAATGACATACCAATTCACAATAATAAATGTGATACTTCTTATAATGATTACTATGTTCAGAATAAAGACATCTTGATAACTAATTATTAAACAGTAAAGTTTATGCATATACCTAGTGTAGATAGTTCTACACATTGTCCTTTTTCAAAGAATTTATCTATCCTTTTAGATACTTCTGAAATATTGGATTTGAAAACCTTTATAAAATATACATAATTATTATGTGGTGATATTTTCTCTTAAGTAATTTAATAACAAAGGTACTATTCTTTTAAGAATGCCAATTATTAGCAATACTCAAGTCCATGTATGAATACATCTTCTTGACACAAATCAGTCGTGCGCTATTAACCAATGTACCATGTGTTTTTTTTAAACAAAAGCTGGTATTTGTTCTTCCATTGTCTTTTACAGGCCACTGAATCTCCAAAATGGTAACATATTGAATCAATGGCTCAATTACTTTCCATCATACAGGCTCCCCTGTGAGCTATAAGTAAAAATACTGAAATATTAAAAAACTCCAATTAAGAAACACGGTGAGCATCTTCACAGAAAGAACCACTGATTTAACCGATCTGTTGCTTGATCCAGTCAGAAAATCTTGAAACTCGAGTATAAACGCCAGGACGATTACGTCGAGCACATCCTTCTCCCCAGCTGACTATTCCTGCGAGAAACCACTTTCTTCTTTTCCCCAGACAAACCAGTGGACCTCCAGAGTCTCCCTTCAATAGAAGGTAAACAAAACCATTTTAGAAGAACAGGAATTTGTCACAGTATGTCAAATGATATGCCAGGTCATAATAATGGGAGAATTGTACATCGTTGTAATGAAACCAGGCAAGTATTTTTAACACAGCG
>JAHRHZ010000061.1:838863-990898 GCA_024137785.1 Ginglymostoma cirratum | reverse complement strand
TTGGCCTGCAAGATTCAACCCAGTATTCCTCGTTAGAAAGCCTAGGATTGTCTGTGCTTTTTTTTGACTAACAAAAATAGCCTGAAACCTATTTGGCTCATTTTAATGACTTATCTATGTGAACCCCCATCTCCCCATTGCTGCAGCCATTTTACAACTGTATCATTTAATTTGTATTACCTTTTCTTACTTTTCTTCCAAAATACACTTAATCATTACATTAAAATTTATCTGCAATATGCCTGCCCAATCTGTCTCTGCCCTCTGAGATTTGTTACAACCCTACTCAGATTAACTACATTTCTAAGTTTGTGTTATCTACAAAGATGAGAAATGTTGCTTTCAAGACCAAAAGGAGATTTGGCCCTAATACAAACACTTGACATCACCATCTTTGCATACTCCCTTCCAATCTGATAAAGAACTGCTTACTGCGTGCTTCTCTCTATTGCTGACAATCAATATTTTGAATATTTTGCATTCTGTCTGTTTCCTTACTTGTGCCAAATCCCATTTATACATCATCCGTATGACCTACATCGGGTCGCAATAAGGAAGCCTCAATTTTAAAATTCTCTTTCTTGTTTTCAAATTTCACGTTGGCCTTGACCATTATTATCTCTGTATTTCCTTCTAACCAAAAGCTTATGAAATATTTGCAGAGAAAATGGGAGCAGGAGAATGCCATTTCATCCTTCCTGCGAACCTACTCCATATTTAACACAATCATTGCTGATTATCTAACTCAGTCGCCTCTTCCCCCTATCTCCCCATGCCCTTTAATCTGCTTAGGCTTAAGAACTATAACTAACTCCTTCTTGAAACATTCAATGTTTTGGCTTCAAGTGCTTTCCTTGGCAGAGAATTCCACAGACTCACCACTCTATGATGAGAAGAATTTTTTCCTCATCAGAGTCCTAAATGGCTGACACCAGTAAACAGAGTCCTAAACAATCCAGCCTCTCTTCATAGATCACCCTTGTCATTCCAGAAATCAGTCTTCGTTGTACTGCAACCATCTCCAAAACATCTTTCCTCAGACAAAGAAACCAAAATTGCATGTAATATTGCAGATGTGATGTCATCAAGGCTCTGTACAATTGCAGGAAGACATTCCTGCTCCTGTACTCAAATCTTCTTGTTATGAAGACCAACTTGCCTCCTTCACCACCTGCTGTACCTGCACGCTTACTTTCAGTAACTGGTGTAACAAGGACACCCAAGTTCCTTATACATCCCCCTTTCCCAGTATACACAAAGTATACCATCATTCTGATATCAACCTACCTTTCTGTTTTTGCCACCAAAGTGGATAACATCATATTTTTCTATATTATAGTTCACCTACTATGCATTTGCCCACTCACTCAACTTGTCCAAATTATACTGGCTCCTCCCCACAGTTCACCCTCCCACCCAGCTTTGTGTCATCTGCAAACATGGAGGTATTATTTAGTTCTCTCATCTAAATCATTAATATATATTGCTAATAGTCAGGATCCAAGCACTGACCTCTGCAGTATCCAACTACTCAGGGGTTGCCATTTGGAAAAATACCCATTTTTTTTTCTGAAGAAGGGTCTCGACCCGAAACGTCAACTTTCCTGCTCCTCTGATGCTGCTTGGCCTGCTGTGTTCATCCAGCTCCACAACGTTTTATCTCAGATTCTCCAGCATCGGCAGTTCCGACTATACCTACCCATTTATTTTATTTGTTTCCTGTATGACAACCAGTTCTCAATCTATGTTAGTACACTACCATAATCTCACGTGCTTTAATTTTACATTCTAATCTCTTATGTGGGAATTTATTGAAAGCCTCCTGCAGCACCTAATTCTAGCCTGTTCAGCATCCATGATTTTATTGCTGAAACTTGGCAGCTGTACCTTCAGCTCACTAAGCAATAGAATTCTCTTCCAAAGCTCCTTCACGTTTCTATTTCTGCTTCCTTTTTTAATGCACGCCTTATAATCAAGTTTAATGTGATCTTCCCTAATAACACCTTAGATGCTCAATGCCAGATTTTGCTTTACAAAACTTCTATAGAGCATCGAGTACATTTTATTGCATTAAAGGCACTATGTAAATTCAACGGTTTGAGCAGTTCTTTCATTATTTTGTGGGATATGAGCATCAATTGCAAACTTAACATTTGATGCTCATTCCTAATTGCTCCTGAGAAGGTGATGATGAGTTGTTGTTGGATGATGTTACAAACGGGCAGGGTCTGGATGAAAGTAAGAGGCCAATGTTGGATCTTTCAGTGACTTCAGAGGTAACTGTTTGGGAGCTGGAAAAGATGATTGCAGACGATTCTCTGATTGGATAGGATTGGTTATGATTGGACAAATAGGAATTTAACCTGGTGAGGGTATCTTCATGCAGCTGGACAATGGGACAACAGGAGTTGGAAATGGAAGCTAGGGGTTACCTAATCTAGAATTATGCAGAAATAGTGAACAGTTTTCATAAAGAAGAGGACAGCACCATAATATATTACATAGCCCAGACAAATATGGAGACCAGAACAGTTGACTGATATGAACATTCATGAACTTCACATCACTTGAATGTGACGATGATAGGACAAAGGTCGTAACAGGGCAGCAACCTTGGCGACAGTCACAGCTCTAGACTTTTTCTTTAATTAACAATGTGATTTGTAAAATTCCTCCAAGATCACAGACAGTCTGCCTCCAGCATCAAAGAACTTTTATGTTTTTACGTGAGCTAGTAAATTCATTGAACTGTTACAGATCTTCAGTATCAGATATCCACTGCAATGTTTCTTGTTTCTTTTGTGTATTTTTTAAAGAGTGAAACAATAACTTGATGAGGCACAAGCATGATGGACCGGAAATGCGTATTAGATGGACTATTTTTATATTATATTTGAGATACAAAAGATATCAGACCAAGTACGCAGGTTAATGATTAGATTTATGATATTCCAGTATGATTTAAGTGGCAGTATTGTGTATTAATGTTCCAAACATTTAAGTGTTATGAAATCAATGGTAACAGATTAACCCTAGAGGGTGGCATCATTTATATGGGCAACAACATAACAGAATTTTACTTCGTGTCAGAAATAACTAATATGATTACTGTAATATTGCTTTTGTGCCATTCTATTTCTTCAGTTACTGTGAACCAGGTATTAGACAGCTGCCAACTATAAATATTCCCAATCAACAAGTATGCTTTCATCAAAAGTATTTTATGAGATTTTTTTTTCTCAATACTACAAACTGCTGTGCAGAGGGACCTAGGTGTCCTTGTGTATGAATCACAAAAAGTTGGTTTGCAGGTGCAGCAGGTAATTAGGAAGGCAAACGGAAAATTGTCTTTCATTGGAGTTTAAAAACAGGGAGGTTATTGCTGTAGCTGTATAGAGTGCTGGTGAGGCCACACCTGGAGTGCTGAGTACAATTTTGGTCTCTTTACTGAGAAGGGATGTACTGGCACTGGACCAGGTGCAGAGGAGGTTCATTAGTTTGGTTCTGGAGTTGAGAGGGTTGGTTTATGAGGACAGATTAAGTAAACTGGGAATACACTCATTGTAATTTAGAAGAATGAGGGGAGATCTTATAGAGACATATAAAATTATGGAGGGAATTGGTAAGATAGAAGCAGGGAGGTTGTTTCCACTGGCGGGTGAAACTAGAACTAGGGGGCACGGCCTCAAAATAAGGGGGAGCAGATTTAGGACTAAGTTGAAGAGAACTTCTTCACCCAAAGGATTGTGAATCTGTGGAATTCCCTGCCCAGTGAAGCAGTTGAGGCTTCCTCATTGAATGTTTTTAAAACAAAGATAGATTTTGGAACAATAAATGAATTAAGGGTTATGGTGAACAGGCAGGTAAGTGGAGCTGAGTCTCAAAAAGATCAGCCATGATCTTATTGAATGGTGGAGCAAGGTCAACGGGCCAGATGGCCCACTCCTGCTCCTGGTTCTTGTGTTCTTATGAGTTCAGATGAATGAGGGGGTGATCTCATAGAGACTTTTAAAATTCTAACAGGACTGGACAGTGTAGATGCAGGAAGGATGTTCCCGATGGTGGCTGTGTCCAAAACCAGAGGTCACAGTGTGAGGATTCGGGGTGGACAATTTAGGATGGAGAAGAGAGACATTTCTTCACCCAAAGAGTGGTGAGCCTGTGGGATTCATCACCACAGGAAGCGGTTGATGCCAAAGCATTGAATGTATTCAAGAGGTGACTAGATATAGCACTTGGGGTGAATGGGATCAAAGGTTCTGGGGAGAAAGCAGCATTAGGCTGTTGAGTTGGATGATCAGCCATTGTCATGAAGAAAGGTGGAACAGGCTCGAAGGGCCAAATGGCCTCCTCCTGCTCCTACCTTCCATGTTTCTATGTTTCCATGTAACTGTATATAGTTTTATTTTGCAACTATGATTGTGGAAAATAGCTCAGTAAATCACAATGGTGTGGAAATTATTTTCCTGCAAGTGGGTGATGTAAAATTATATATAAAAATTGATTAAATGAAAGCTTAATGGAAAAGCTATTTTATACTACTCAATCCTCCTTAAAATCAACATTCATTTATACAATAAAGATAAACCTTGAGTGGCATTACAGTATAATTTAGTGAAAGTTAAACCCACTAATTCTCTATTTTAAATGTTCTGTTAACTATCCATACTGAAATGCATAGCTACTTACCTGGCATGCATCAACTCCACCATGAAGATAGCCTGCACACAACATTCTAGTTGTCACTGAGTTCTTGTATAGCTTGTTACAAATATTGAGAGGAATTATTTTCACACTGGCCTCCTGAAGAACAGTAGCCAATTCACCTAACAAACAGAAACGATTTTGTTTAGTTGCATGTTATCCAAGGAACTAAACATCTTTTGGATCCACGATTCGCATTTGGCAAAATTATCTCATTGCACTCTATAGATACTGCAGAAGATACTTAATGAAGTCTGTGCTTCCTTTGTTTAAACACATCCACACCTAAAAAAAATACTTTTCTGACCAATATCTTATATTTAATTTATTTCAGTCTCCAGTAGGTTAATAGTCATGTAAAACATTCAACTTTAGAGTCAAAAATCACATGAAGATGCAAAAAAAAGGGCCAGACCAGGGCAGTAACCTTGGTAACAGAGAGCCACAACTCAACTTTTTAAGCAACAGCATGATTTACAAAATCACTGCAAGACCATGGACAGTCTGTCTTCAGCATCAAATAACTTTATGTGTTTAACAGTATTTTTACAGCAATGAAAGATATTTAAATTTAGTGGGGGAAGAATATTGTTTTGTCACTGCACAGGACTAGGACTGTAACGTTCAAGACTGGGTGCTAGGTATCTCCGTTAGATACCCCATGTATATCCAATGTCTAACGCTTTATTGCAGCTACCAATGTAGTATTACCTTATCACAGTGCAACTGGCTCATACAAATCTGCCAGGGTTCACACTTAAAATATAAAAGAAGCTGCACTACTCAGCAGCTCAAATGTCACCAGGTTACTGACAGTTCATAATAAGGAGAATGGACATGTCTGATAGCTTTTCACCAAATGCTTGAATGGATTAATGTCAAAACCACAAAGAATAAATTTGAGGTGAACATCTCATAGATATCTTAGGTGCACACAATATTTTGTCGCTTTTCATCAACTCTAGCTTTTTGACAACACTGAACCAACTTTCAATCAGTACCAATTAACTCACAACTATTCACCATATATTTTCCTTATTAATAACACACCCAGCCACTGCTCTGGGAGATTCACATCTCAATCAATGTAGCCATAGTGCTCATGTACCCATGCTAATATCTTTTAATGCTTCTCTCCTTCTGCAGGAAAAAATGTGCACAAATTGGGGGAATGCCGAATAGAAGACCCTTTTGAAGAGTTGGCAGGACAGCACAGGCAGTGTGCTGAAGGGTTGATTGAGTATCTACAACCATCTAGTGAAGAGAAGACCATCATCTGCTGTACTCAGCTACACATACAATCATTTGAAGTAGAAGCAGAGCAGGCCACTCAGCCGCTCATTCCATAAGATCATGGCTGATCTGATTATTCCACATTCCCAACTACCTCTAATAACCTTTACTCTTTGCTCATTTTATCAATTCTGCCATAAAAATCTTCAGTGACCCTCTTTCACCATCTTTTGTGGAAGAGAGTTCCAAAGACATCAAGCAGTTGTTGTTAAATGTGAGAGAGTTCATAAAAGATTTCCAATGATGCGACAGGATTGGAGGGTTTGTGCTTTAGGGAGAGGCTGAATAGGTTGGGGCTATTTTCCCTGGAGCACTGAACGCTGAGGGTGACCTTATAGAGGTTTATAAAATCATGAGGGGCATGGATACAGTGAATAGCCAAGGTCTTTTCCCCAGGATAGGAGAGTCCAAAACAAGAGGGCCTAGGTTTAAGGTTAGAGGGGAAAGATTTAAAAGGGATCTAAGGGCAATTCTTCCATACAGAGGGTGGTGCACGTATGGAATTAGCTGCCAGAAAAGGTGATGGAGGTGGGTACAATTACAACATTTAAAAGGTATCTGGATGGATATATGAATAAGAAGAGGTTAGATGGATATGGGCCAAATGCTGGCAAATGGGACTAGATTAATTTAGGATGTCTGGCCAGAATGGGCAGGTTGGACTGAAGGGTCTGTTTCTGTGCTGCGGAACTCTATGACGCTATGTCAGTAACATTTTAATAAAATAGTGGGTAAGGGTGGCAACCTATGGCACTAACAATTCTTTATGTTTTTCATGCAGCTCTGGATTCCTCTTCCAAGACAGAACCAAAAGAAGAAAACTCCCAGCCTGTATGCCCATCTCTACCGGAATCTTGCAGCACACCTTTGGGGAGGAACAGTCACTGGTCTTAGAAGATGCATTGTCAGGATCTCCTTCCCAACTTTCCATCAGTGCAGAGACATTCATCTCAGCGTGCAATGTGTCTAGAGTAGGTTTGGTCGCACATTCTGGTGATCACAGGCCTGCAGCTAGAAGCAGAAGAAATGGCCAAGCTCAGGCACTCAGTGAACAGCTGGAGAACAGGTCCCTGAAACCAATACAGATGACAAGCCTCTGGATCAGCCATTAAAGAGCTGATAAAGATGCAGAGGCAAGTAGGGGCAAATCTGACTAAGGTTCCAAAGATCTTGTACAAACTGGAGCAAAGACAGAGGATTCTGCCTGATGTCTATTTGCTGCTGTGTTTCCAGCATATTAGCACATGTCTGCCTCCGTGGAATGGACAGCAGTCACTACTGACAACCACGTACAGCAGAGCAATCAGTATCTAATGATTCTGTCCTCCATGTGCCCCATCTCTCAAAGGTTGAGGGAGGTGCCATTCCACACCAACAGGGAGGAGGAACAACAGCCAGGCATCCAGGGATCATCATCTCAGGAAACTGCTGAAACACCAGCTCTCCTCTGCCAGGCACCCAAATTGCTCCATTAGTTCAGGCTGGGGAAATTGCTCCTGCATGTGTGGTGGTCCAGACCCAACAGAACATACCCACCAAAGTAATTCAAAACAAAATAGCAAAGCATTTAGCAGGCTTTCTCAAGCTCAGTTGCAGCTGCCAATGTGGCGCTGAAACATAGTGGTAGGATCAGAAAGGTTAAACAATACTAACATTGCTTTGGGTGCTCAGGTATCAACTTTCTGGATAAGATATTATTTGACATAAATGCAACTATGGTCTCCTTCAATTTGTTAAGGTTTATGACTATTAATGGTTTCCTTGTAGTCTACCTTGTGAGGCAATGGTCACCCTAGACATATGCAAGTCAAATGGAGCAGTGCAAAAAGCACTTAGGCTCTTATTCATAGCTGTTCTCTTGCAAGAACATCACCTGCAGCAAGTGGGAACTGAATTGGGTTTTGGGAATCAAACAACATACTGTAACGCTTATACATCTCTGAGATAGATGAATGCCCTTTGCAGATGAAGGTTTGAGTCATGTAAGTGCAGCCCTCATGTAATCCTATATAACTTTATTCTGATGCTTTGGACAGTGAACAAAACAGGAGATTAATGATGCCAAGGGAACAAAATCCAGACTATGCCAAAGTATTTTAATGTTATAAATTGATAAAGCAAGCCTCCACTTGAAAGCAGAAACAGCTCTGCACACAAATTGGCTAATAGTTTTGATTACCTACAAACGTTCATGCAAAGTAATTTGCCTTCAGATATAGCCCCTATCAGGTTCTCTCTAGTCTGTCTGCCACATCTCAGTATTGCCATGGCTTGTTCACTTTTGCTTTATCAGTGTTGGCGACCTCAACACCTCCACCATATTCCCCTGATCCCTTTTCTGAGAAGATGAGTGGCTGATCCACCTTCCCTTCTGTTAGGATCTCACCCTATCACTTACCTAGGTGGTGCAGAATACAGATAACAGTGACTTTTCCAGAGATTCAATCTGGCATGTACCTGAGCAGTCCAGATAATGGAACTGCATCCTCAGACTGTCCAATGATAAACTGAGCGGTTATAGGCACAGCATTGTATTGGTTTGACATCAGTTGGAGAGTTTTTCACTGGGCCAATTGCCATTGCCGTTCTGGGGGCTATTCCACAAGACAGCCCTGGAGATGATGGGAAGTTGGGTGAGGGAGGTGAAACATCTGAGAAAGCTCAGAGTTGTGTAGAATGTAGGCATCGTGACAGCTTCCTGGATAGTGAGCACAGACCTGCAGCAATTGCTGCCTGTGCTCACAAATGAGCTGGAGATTGAGGGAGTGAAACCTCTTTCCATTCAGGAATCTGGTTCAATGATATCATGGAGCTCTGAGGACCACATATGTGTACGTTAATGACCCCTTGTACTTAAGGGAACATGTCTGCAAATCCAACAGTCGGGCACCTTTATCTTTCGAGTTCTTGATGAACTGGAAAAAGTGTATATAAAGGACATTAGTAAACTCACAAATACACTTGTGGCTCAGATTTGAAATCACTAATTTGAAATAACGTATGAATAAAATAGTGAAATCATCTGATAGTGGCAGAACTTTTTTTTATTCATTCCTGGGATGCAAGTGTTGGTGGCAAGTCTGCAATTTATTGGCTTGGGAAGGTGGTTGTGGAGCTTTGTCGTGAATGTCAGAAGCAATTTGATGTAACAAAGTGACTTGCTGGGCTACTTCAGGTAATAATTAAGTGACTGGTGTGGAACTGGAGTCATACAGATCCGACAGTATAACAGGTTTCATTCGCTACAGAATGTGAATGAAGTATTTGGGTATTTACAATAATCTGACAGCTTAATTATTACTTTTTACTGATACCATCTTTTACTTCCAGATTTTTAAACTGATATCAAACTCTCAGACTGTTGTGGTGGACTTTGACTCATTGGAATTCAGAATCATCAAAATTATCAACCTGGTATAATTAGCACTTCCCTAATATACAATCAGGGAGCAGGACTTGATCAATAAAGGTTGCCATTTTCCAATAAACTTGCATTAATGTAAAAGCACTGCCTCAGATAAATATGGCAAAATAAAGGTAAATCCTTATCCTAAATTATATACCTTTCCCAGACAAATTTTTCGATTGTTAACTAACTTACAGCGTCAAATAATGTAAAATACAGTAACAAAGCTATTTTACCTGAGCATAAACATATGTAGTATATATTAGGATAGTATAATAAAACAGAGATTATTTCCACTACTCACCAAAACACTTAAATGAACATTTTACCCTGTCAGCTAACTTGAATGAAGATTAAAAATAAATTCAATGATCACATGCTCACTCCCGCAAGTATGGATCAGAGACTAGTGTACAACAGTGTAGCATTAATTACCCATGCACGTTCACATCAAGCTTCAAATTGGGCAGCACAGGATTGGTCATTTTACCTACCTGCACATTTGTTAGGAATGCAGTGTTTTTTTCATTATGCAAAAAACAACACATTCTCATTGTTTGTTTTTCAACAGCATTTACAAAAGCAACATACCATCTTCTCCTAGGACTCCCCAGCCAGTGACATAGCAGTTTGATGTGGTACTGAACACATGAGTGATGGCAGGTAAGCAGACAGGTTGGATGGAATCACTGAAAAAGACTGGTGTCTTCAATTCTAATAGAGCAATGTCATAATCCGACGTATATTCATCATACTTGGGATGAGTAACAATTCTATTAATTGATCTGGTCACTATCCAGGAGCTCATTCTATTCATTAACCTCAAGCCTAAATATGCCGTCCAAGCTGATGAGGTGGAATATCTGTAAGAATAAGGAAATTCTGTGACATAATAGAAATTTGTTAACACAAAAATGTATCAGGTTTATCTGAATAGTTAAATATTGCTTCTGCTGCCTGGACAACTCTGAAAAGGCCTTGCACTATCTGGCAGGGTGGGTGGAGAGATCATTGGTGGTCAGCGGTACGCTAGACAACTGACCCAACGGCAAGCAACCAAGAATAGGAGAAGGCGATGAAGGAAGAGACAAGCTAGACAGAACCTTTCTTGCTAGCGAACAACTCATCCATTATCTTTAATACCCAATGCATATTTATACAGTGCCTTTAACAAAATGAAACACCTCAGGGCATTTCACAGGAGGACGAAAAAGAGTGTATGACAGCAAGCCACATAGGGATATGACCAAATGCTTGGTCAAAGAAGTGTCTTAATGGAGGAAAGTGAGATTGATAGGATAAGAGATGTACAGAGGGAATCCTAGAGCTGCAGGCTAGGCAACTGAAGGCATGGGTCAACAATCATAACTGAACCCTTCCTGTTCTTCAAAGTTCCCTTAACTCTGTTATTGACCATCATAGAGTTTGCTTGATCTCAAAATAAAAGCCAAATGCACAACAGACATTCCAGAACTGTTTTTTTGTTCATAGGATGTGGTAATTGCTGATGTGGTCAACATATTACAGCCCATTGCTAATTGCTCTTGAGACAAGTGAGAAGTTTGTTAGAATCCTGCAGGAACCATTGACATTTCTCATTTGTAGAATTTAAGTTTTTGGGAATGAAGATATTTTAATATTATACTTATGCCTCTTTTGTTATCTCTAAATGGCAGAATTAAGTGTTGTGAAAGATTTTTTAAAAGGATGGATAAAAGGAGTAAAAATTTGGTAGCTCCCACTTCTAGTACATCAGGTAATGTAGCCTTCTGACTTTATTATTTTCCATTAATATAGTTAATGGATAGAAGCTTGTGAGCTGGGAATGTACAATTTCTCAATAATGCACTCCTGGTGTGAGCCATTGGGAAGCACAAGTCTTTCACCACAAGTCTTGCCAAACTAAGAAGAATCCAATGTTAATGATTTGTTAATTGACTACCTGAAATACCATTAAATCACAAGAGTTCTGGTTAGTTGACTTCAAATATTCAATTAGAAAATAATTATTTATTAAACAAATGATTACTTTGTAAAGAACATTTCGTCTCTCTCAATTTCAGGATGATAATGATCATATTTCGACCTACCGGATAGAGTCAGAGTCTTGGAAGCAATGGCCAGCTGACACCAACCAACGATTTGAAACAATGGATGCTCCACATATATGCCCATACATGCCCATTTGCAGACTAACTTGCCAAGGCCATTTCCCTCTCTTGGCATTTTCACCCCCAACAATTTTTGTTTTCTTGGCTGGGCTTGTTCCACATCCTGAAACAGATTTGGAGACTTATATTTCTATTTGCATTATATTCCAACAATTTATCTGAATTAAAACACAATAAAAATAACCCATTTCGTATCTGGTGCAATAGTGTCTGATTCAATTTCTGCACATAAAGCTAAAGAAAAAGAGTATTACAGGATTTTTTTTTCATTGTAGTTAATAACTGAAGAAATGGTGAATAGTAATGAAGGGGTGTTATGTGTATCAAAATTAACTATCCTGGTATGTATTTAGCACACACTAGTTTTAACTCATGATTCAACTAATGATACAGCAAAAAAGCAGCACAAAACTGTTATTCCCTACTCAAACATTGGCAGGATTATAACGGACCTACACTTGTGTCTACCTGGTGGGATTGCCGAATTAATATCTATGTTAACAACAAATGCAATGGATTGCAGGGATAAGTTTCGATGAGGGTTGTCGCACTTATCTTCTGTAACTTTACTCGATGAAAAGCAGAAACCCTGGAAAAAAAAGAGCTGTTTTTCCAGAATATCCACAACTCCTCCACAGAGGTTATAGTAAAAAAGTATGAGAACTTTTACCGAAATTCACTCTTTTTCCTCTAATATTCAATCACATCTTTATGCAAAACATGCAGAAAAAATAGAACTTTATGGACGTCATCAGTTTCAGCCCTGTATATACACTACTTAAAGATTTTACCTGTTCTTTGAATTTTTTTGTTGCAGAACTGGAAGAATTTTTTAACTTAATTTCAGATGCTATTTTTTTTCCAAGTCTTTTCCTAGCTTTCTAAACATCTTTACAATGTGTATTTGTAATTGCATATGTGAAAACCCATTTAAGCGCCATGGAGAATCACTAATTAATCTCTCTGTGGAGTTTGTTGAGTGTGAGTTCCTTTGGTAACTCATCACACGAGCTCTTTATAAAGCAGACCCATTGGCTGAATGGATGATTACTGGTGGTGGTTAATAGCTTAATTTGGTGGTGGGAAAGTCATTTGGTTATGTGTGATAACACTTCCAGATACAAGACAAAAATAAAGCAGACCCAAATGGTTAATAGTGAAACACAAAAAATAAAAGTCACAGTGATTTGGTGGTGGGAAAGTCATTTGGTTGTGTGTTAATACTTCTGAATATTAAAAATGCAGACCTACCCACAGTGCTCTTGTGGCACAATGGCAGTGTCCCTACCTCTCAACCAGGAGGCCTAGATTCAAGACCCACTTGTTCCATAGGGGTATGATACCTTTCTGAATGGACCCAGAAGGGGCCTTGTGGCACAGGAATGTTCCTACCTCTGAACCAGGAGGCCTGGGTTTGAGTCTCACCTGCTCCAGAGGTGTATAACTGCATGTTTGAACTGGTGGATTAAAAATATCCATAAAGTGGACCCAGGGAGGTGTCAGCAGAACTATCTGTCCAAGGCTGGGACTAGTTCATATATGCCAAAATTAGTGACTCCATTTTAGTGTTCAACAATAAATGAGTTACTTACCAGCTGGGCTTCCTGAGTTATTCTAATTAGATTATTGGCTATCACTCGCAAGCAAGGATAATGTGTCCAAAGACAAGGTCAATTTAGGATCTGCAGGCTTCATGGCACATACAGCATTTGTGGAATGTCTGGTTGTATATAATTAGTTTCAGTCTTGGCTATTCGTTTTCACCACTCTCATTTTTCCTCTTTATTTTTTCATCATTACATCTCTAAATGCTGGCATCCTTCCCACAGACTCTGCCTCCTCTGCTCAGTTCAGTAATGAAGCTGGTTGACAAGTTTATTCTTGGTGTCAAATCCAACTCCATGACCCTCTGAGGAAGGGTCACTCAAACGCGAAGCATTAGCTCTGATTTCTCTCCATAGATGATGCCAGACCTGCTGAGCTTTTCCAGCAGTTTCTATTTTTGTTCATGAACTCTGTGTTCTTCCTCTGGTTTTCCCTTCCAGAAGAAATATAGTTGCCTCAGTATTCCTCAACTTGCCCCTGTCCAGCTCGCCGGCTCTCACTTAGAGCAGCGATGTCAATCTCATATCATTAGAGTTCTTGAATGACAAACTGTAGTGCCATGCTCTGAGCAATCACTCTACAGTGCACCAATGAGGGCCCAGTCGGGAGGAAATAGCCACACTCCTCACCGACACTGAAGGCAGGTAATTGGGTTGGTGGTGAGTTGAGTTCCTTAAGTGTCAGTTAATTGACCATTTAATAACATTAACTGCTGATGAGTCAAGGAAGTCCCCAGTGGACTATCTCTCCAAGCATTTAATTGCTGTTGTGGTGAGAGGCGGTGGGGGGGGCAAGTATCACTCCAAGGCATATTGGTTCAAATAGTTGACCTTTTTTTCCACCTCTAAGGAGGGGAAATTCTGCCTTCCTTATTAGTATGGGTTTTTTTACATCAATGATGGCTTATTCAGAGTTACCTTTGTAAGGTTTGACATCTATCTCCATGGTTTTCCAATATACAGAGCTACGCAACTTTCTTTTCTATCCAGTTTCTCTTTTCTAAACATTCTGCGAACTTGAATGTTACATCCACTTGCATCTGCTGAATTAAGTCATGTTTCTAGCATAGTAACCACAATGTAGTTCTCTGTTGCCCCAATAATCTTCACTTCCTGCATTTAATTTCTAATGCTTCAAGCATTGATCTATATACATCTTATTACAAATTTACTTCATTTCACATGTCCCACTGTTTCAAGGAGCCATCCAGTAATCAGGTACTAGAGAAATAATTCTGACTATCTGAGACTGTGTCTACTTATTTAATGCCTTTTACCTTGTAATTGGTCAGTAATATTCTTCCTTGTAATCTCTGGTGAAATTTGGATATATTGAAACATTTCTGTAAAAATCTTCTTTATACTACTTTTGACATTAAAGATGTACAAGTTAATGCCTTTGATAAAATGCTACCAGGAGTACATAGATATAATTTCATGGTGTAAGTGACATCATGAAAAAACCTACAACAATATAAAACAAACTAGTGTAGTATAACATTTGGATAGTATAACATTCTCCACAGATATTATTCACTTTGGAGACTAACACAATTGTGCCCAACAAAAATGTGGCTTGATGTGTGCCATATTTTGCTGTGTATCACATCCACAGTTTACCTCAACATACCACAGCCTGATTCATCTGATCCATCCATGCAGTCTCTTTTCCCATCACACTCTGGATTAATCTTGTTCACACATTTACCATTATGGCACTTATATGATGTAAAGGAGCAGCCTTTATGCGCCGAAGGAAAGATCACTGGTGAGAGACCACATGGTTCACAAAGAATTACAAACAAATGTGTCTTTCCCCCATGAAATACAAAACTTTTGTACAAATCTTTTATAGGGAAATACCAGCAACACCTAAGCTCCTTAACTCCATGCAAAATATTAGTCACTTATAAATTGTTGGATGGATTAAATGCAAAGACAATAGCTACATCTACAGGAAACTCAGAAACATCAGACTGAAGGAAAAGCTTTAAATTTACCTGCAAGTAAATGGGAGTCTTTTCAACATTGTTTGCCAACATTTCATGAATACTTCAATTCAAGAAAAGTATTTTTCCTGTCATTTGTCATTTGTAAACTAATTCATTGTGAATCAAGCAGAGCATTTAGTCATAACTACACTACAGCTCTCCACGCTACTTGCTAAAGTAAATAAATGGAGACTCTGGATGCAGTCAGCCAATAACATTCTTTTACATGGCCCTATTTAGTACCAGCAATTCAACTATACACAGTCTCAGCAATTATTAGGATCACATAAGGACCTATTCTTGTATTCAAAAACTAGAACATTATTAAAATAATTATTCATATGATTTAAAAATGCTGTTGAGCCCATTCCTGGATTTTTTTCCCTTTTGAGACACCCTATATAATGTTCCATCAACATCCAGGATAATACTTAGAATATGTTCTTTGTACAAAGCAAGTTGAACCTATACTATGGAATGGAATTTGGCTTCAGTGAAAAATAAAACAAGTGAAGGTAGCTATTACGAGGGGGCATAGTTTAAGAGTGAGTGGAGATAGATATAGGGGAGACGTCAGAGGTAGGTTCTTTACTCAGAGAGTGCGTCGGGGCATGGAATGCATTGCTGGAGAGGGTAGTGGAGTCGGCCTCATTAGGGGCATTTAAGCGGTTATTAGATCGGCATATGGATGATAGTATAAGGTAGGGGTGGAGGTTAGATAGACCTTAGGATTCAGGTAGAAGTTTGGCACAACATCATGGGCCGAAGGGCCTGTACTGTGCTGTACTGTTCTATGTTCTATGAAAAAAAATTTGCATTTATATCGTTTTTTTATTACCTAAGAATGTTTGAAGGTACTTAATAGTCAATGGGGTATTTTGGAAACATAGTCACAGTTACAATGTAGAAAATACGGAAGCTAATTGTATACTGTTCCACAAACAGTAATGGGATAAATAACCAGATAATCTGGTTTAGGTGTTGGTTGTGAGATAAATATTGGGCAGAATATGGAAGAACTCCCTTGCTCCTCTTCAAACCTGGGGTCTCTTACATCCACCTGACAGGCCTGACAAGGCTTCAGTCCGACATCTCATTTGAATGCCATTGGTTCCAAAAATGCAACACTTCTTCAGTCCTGTACTGAATTGTCAGCCTAAACAGTGGTTAACTTTATTCACTGTAAGGGTCAGTTTTAGGTCAACCCAGTTTACTTTAAAGCAGATTTTATCTAAATGCTCTAAATGTCCAAAACAGGATCCAAAGGCTTTTTTATGCACCAACAATCACCCTGTTGGGACTTCATGCCGCACCAAGGAGACTATCAGGCTATCTCAGACCTCTGATTAAAATCTGAATAAATAATATACTATAAAATTTTATATAGCTTAGGTTCATAATATGATCCTTTGTGGCAAGAAGCAAAATATATGTGGTATACCAATCAACAATATGTTAAAACGATCTGTTACTTTATAATGTTGCTCCATTGATTTTATACTTTCTGGTTTAACTCACTTTCTTAATTTGTTTTGTCATATAATGCTTTGAGCCCTTAAATACAAATTCAGTACAAATATTATGATTAATATCTGGGTGTTTGACATAATTAGATTAGGTTCTGGGTTTTAAGTATTTTTGTTGACTCAAATACGGGATGTGGGCGTTGCTGTACAGGCCAACATTTATTCCCTGTCTCTAGTTGCCCTTGAGAAAGTGGTGGTGAGCTACCTGCTTGAATCACTGCAATTTATTTGGCGTAGCTAGGCCCACAAAGTTGTTAGGTAGGGGGTTCAAGAACTTTCACCCAGTGACACTGAAGGAAAGGCTTGGAATACTTCCACATCAGGACAGTGAGTGGCTCGGGGGGGAGTTTGCAAGTCATGGTATTTCCATGTATTTGCTTCTCTTGTCCTTCAAGATGGTAGTGGCTTTGGGATGGAAGAGGCTGTGCAAGGAACCTTTGTGAATTTCTGCAGTGTATCTTGTAGATCCTTCACACTGTTGGTATTAAGTGTCAGTAGTGGAGGGTGTGAATGTTTGTGGATGTGGTGTCAATCAAATGGTTGTTTTATCCTGAATAGTGTCAAGTTTCCTGACTCTTGTTGGAGCTGCACCCATCCAGGAAAGCAGGGAGTATTCCATCACACTTCTGACTTGTGTCTTGCAGATAGCAGTCAGGATCTGGGGAATCGAGAGGTGAGTTACTCACTGCAGTCTTCCTAGCCTCTGATGAGCTCTTGTAGCCAAAGCTCTTATATGGCTAGTCCTGTTGAGTTTCTGACATTGGTAACCCCTGGTTGTTAATGGTGAGGGATTTAGTGATGGTAAGGTCATTAAATGTCAAGAAATGATGATTACAGGTGGCCATTTATTGGCAATTAGCGTCACAGAATCATACAGCATGGAACCAGACCCTTGGGTCCAACTCATCTGTGCCGAACAGACGTCCATTTGCCAGCCTTTGGCTTTATCTCGCTAACGCCTTCATATTTATACAACCATCCAGATGCCTTTGTAAATGTTGTAATTGTCCCTGTCTCCACCACTTCCTCTGGCAGCTCATTCCATACATGCACCACCATCTACATGAGAAAGTTAGGTCCTTCAGGTCCTTTTTAAATCTTTCCCCTCTCACATTAAACCTTTGCCCTTTAGTTCTGGATAACCACTCACCAATACCCCACCCCCCAACCCAGTAGAAAGATCTTGGCTGATCACACTATCCCTGCCCTTCATGATTTTATAAACCTCTACAAGGTCATCAGCCCAAGCCTGAATATTAGTCCTCTTGTTGCATTTGGACTTGGACTGCTTCTGTATCTGATGAGTCATAAATGATGCTGAACATTGTGCAATCATCGGTTTGCACCACTATCTCTGACCTGTATGTGGTGGGATGGTCTTTGAAGATGCAGCTGAAGATGGTTAGGCCTCAGACACTACTCTGAAGATCTCCTGCAAAGGTGCCCTGGGGCTGAGATGACTGGCCTCCAACAACCACAACCACCTTCTTTTGTACCAGGTATGACTCCAATGAGCAATGTCCTTTCCTTGATTCCCAGTTCCAGCTTTACTAGGGCTCCTTGATGCCACACTCAGTCAAATGTGGCCTTGATGTCAAAGGTAATTGATCTCACCTCACCTCTGTAGTTCAGCTTTTTTGTCCACCTTTGTACTGAGGCTGTAATGAGGTTATTAGTTGAGTGGCCCTGCTGGAACCCAAACTGAGAATCACTGAGTAGGTTATTGCTGAGTAAGTGCTACTTGATAGCACTATTGACGACACCTTCAATCATTTTACTGGTGATCGAAATTAGACTAGGGCAGTCTAATTTGTCCTGCTTTTTGTGTACAGGACATACCTGGGCAATTTTCCACATTATTGGGTAGTTGCCAGTGTTGTAGCTGGACTGGAAGAGGCCAGCTAGGGGAGCAGCAAGTTTTGGAATGCAACCCTTCAGTACTATCTCTAGAATGTTGTCGGGGTCCATTGTCTTTGCAGTATTTCAGTGCCTCCAGGAGTTTCTTGATAATGAATTGATTAGTGAAGTGGAGTGAATTGATTTGGCTGAAGGCTGGCATGTGTGGTGTAGAGGACCTCTGGAGAGGCCAAGATAGATCATCCACCAGGCACTTCAGGCTGAAGATTGCTGCAAATGCTTCAGGCTCATCTTATGCACTGACCCATTAGTAAGGATAGTGATATTTGTGGAACTTTCTCCTCCAGTGAGTTATTTAATTGTTCACCATCAATGACGACTGGATGTGCAGAACTGCAGAGTTTAGATCTGAGCTGTTGGTTGTGCAATTGCTTAGCTCTGTCTATCACTTGCTCTTTATGCTGTTTAGCATGCAAGTAGACATGTCTAACTTCACCAGGTTGACACCTCATCCTTACGTGTGCCCTTGCAGCTTCCATTGAACCAGGATTGAGCCACTGGCTTAATAGAAATCACAAGTTGGGGATTTGCCAGGCCACCCAGTTACAGATTGTTTTGCACTGTGTTTCTGCTGCTACTGCAGACATCCTGTGGTGCCTCATAGATGGTTTGTCTTGAGCTGCTAGATCTGTTCGAAGTCCATCCCATTTAGAATGAGGTGATAGTGCCAGACAACATGGTGGAGGGTATTCTCAATGTTTAAATAGGACGTCTTCTCGACAAGGACTGTATGGTTGTCACTCTTTGCGATACTGTCATGGACAGACACACCTGTGGCAGGCTTACTGATGAGGAGGTCAAGTATGTTTCTCCCTCTTGTTGGTTCCCTCATCAGCTCCTGCAGACCCAGTCTAGCAGCTATGTCCTTTAAAGCTCAACCACCCGGTCAGTAGTGGTGCTGGTGAGCCGCTCCTTGTGATGGACATTGAAGTCCCCTACCCAGAGTATATTCCGTGCCCTTGCCACCTCAGTGCTTCCTCTGAGTGGTATCTAACATGATGGAGTACTGGTGGGAGGTTTCTATGACCATGTTTACGTGATGAGACATCATAGGATCTGGAATCATTGTTGAATATTTCTGGAGCAACACCCACCCAGCTGGATGGCACTGCTCAGCTACATCTGCTGGGTCTGTCCTGCTGGTGGGACAGAACATACCCAGGGACAATGGTGGTGTAGAGCTGGATGAACACAGCAGGCCAAGCAGCATTAGAGGAGCAGGAAAGCTGACGTTTCGGGTCTAGAAACTTCTTCAGAAATGGGGGAGGGGAAGGGGGTTCTGCAATAAAAAGGGAGAGAGGGGGAGGCGGACAGAAGATGGATAAAGGGACACCGTCTGTAAGATATGATTCTGTGAGCATGACTATGTCAGGCTGGTGCTTGACCAGTCTGCAAGACAGATACACTAATTCTAGCATCAGACGTTAGGAAGGAGGACTTTGCAGGGTCAATAGGGCTGAGTTTGCCATTGTTGGTGCTTTAGTTGATGCCAGATTGTCTGCTAAGTTTCATTCCTTTCTTTAGGCTTTTAGCAGTTGATAAAAATGAAAGGCTTGCTGGGCCATTTCAGAAGGAAGTTAAAAGATTACCACATTGTTATGGGTCTGGAGACCAGCTAAGAATGCCAGTTTCCCTTCCTAGGGGGCGTTAGTGAACCAGATGTGTTGTGACAACGATGGGCATTTTCATGATCATTCCAGATTTGTATTGAATTCAAACATCCACCATTTAGACCCAGGCCCCCAGAACCTTATCTGCATCTCTGAATTATTAGTCCAATGACAATACGATAAAGTCTTCACCTCCCTGTAAAATTATTGTTGCTGCACTAATATCCCAAATAGCTCACGGTATTCATTCTACTTTATTGCTTTATGTTAAATTTTACTCACAAACTAAATCCTGTGCCAATTATTATGGATGACAATGCAATAGTCCCCATAACATCATGGACTAGAATTTACATCTTCTGATATTTATGTCATAAGATTTATTACCTTCATGAATAAAAATTATAACATTTATGAACAACAGTGCTCTGGCTCCATACACTCTGTAGTTTCCATGGAACTATTGCTTTAACGATTGATGCTGAGAAACAGTTAATCATGAAATCTAATCCATAAGGTCTAAACGGTAAGAAGTTTCACAAAAAATGTTTATTATGTTGAAAATTTGCATAGCTCAAGGGTTAATTTATACATGCATCTTGGTTCATTTATGCATGCATTAAAAAAAACTTCAATGATTTGCTAGAACAAAAATGGAAAGTGAAGAATGAATTTAAAGACACTTGCTTGCTCTTGTACAATTTAGTTCATCACTTTCATCTCCACAATCATTGATTCCATCACAAACGGATCCACGTAGAATGCAGATTCCACTTGGGCATGTGAAGTAGCAATCTATCCAGAACAAACACAAAGAAAAATTAGACATGGTTGACTTTGTCAAGCTGAAATTGAAAGTTATGTATGTGATATCTCAAATTTTCCTTGTAACTTCAGTAACCAAAGCTTAGCGTCATCATAGTGAATCTATGTTGTACACTCACTATGGTTTAGAAAACCCCTCCATTAGAAAAGTTACACTTAGTCACTTTTGAATCCACTTTTGGTACCTTTTACAATATCATATTGCTGTAAGTTTTCGTGTTTACTGCAGGTAACTGACATCATCACCTCTTTAAACAATGACAGTCAAATGATGGGTAAATGATATAAATGTATTAGAAGCAGATCAGAAAAGGTTCAGAGATAAAAGGTACTGCAGATGCTGGAGAATCCGAGATAACAAGCATGGGGCTGGATGAACACAGCAGGTCAAGCAACATGAAGGGTTTAGGCCCGAAATGTCAAGTTTTCCTGCTCCTATGATGCTGCTTGACCTGCTGTGTTCATCCAGCCCCATGCTTGTTATCTCAGAAAAGGTTCACTTGACTAACATTTGAGATGGAGGAATTATGTGGTAAGCTTACAGACTGGGATGATTCCAATGGAGTTTAGATGAATGAGAGGTGATCCTATTGAAATATATAAGATCCTGAGGGGACGTGACAGTGTAAATGCTGAAATGATGTTTCATTTTATGGGGAAGCCTACAAATAGGGAATACAATTTAACAATAAGATGGGTCTCCCAATTAAGATGAAAATTAGGATTTTATTCCTCAGAGGACAGTGAGCCTTTTGAACTCTCTTCCCTGGAGTGTGGCGGTCGTAGGTTCATTAAATATTTTTCAATGTTCTTGGAAAAACGTGAGTCAAAGGTTAGTGGTGGCATGGGGAAATGTTGAATTGAAGCCACAATCATATCAGTCAGAGCAGCCTCCTTTAAGAGAACACACTTTTTCTTTTTTATGGGACTATGACAGAAATGGAATTTGGACTGCTATAACTGAAATACCAGGAGAGTTTTGCAATTTAAAAATAACAATTGCTATATAGTATTGAACTGTGCAATATGATGTTGCTTTTTGAAACAGCGAATGGGAGAATTCGACACTTGGCACCATTCAGAATCTTTCGGGTTAAGGGCATTCTGCCTGACAACAACTCCTGATTAGTTGAGCTACAGTGCCATTGGCAGCAGGAGAAACTAACCTTGCAAACAAAGAACATCCATCTCTCCTGCTGTCTTGGGGAAAAAGACAGAAAAAGCAAGTAAGCTCAAAAGAAACAGTTCTTAAACAAGAAAAGATCCAAGTCCACCTTATCATCCACTGAATCAAAGAATGACCATCATGCTACGGACAACAGCACGTCATCATTGCTAAAACTGAAAGGACTGTGAGAACAGAACTTCTCACTTTGTGGTCTGTACTTTAGATTCTCAGAATTTTCTTTGCCTTGTCTATATTCTTTTTTCACCCATAGTAACCATGTCGAATTGTTTACTTTAGGTCTGTCTTAATCATGTTTGGGTGTGTGTGTATTTGAGGTTTCTGAAAGAGTATAGTTTAAGTGGAATAGAAATTGGTTAGAATACCCTTTCATTTCTTTGCCTTTTGTTAAAGTGTATTGCAATAAAGTTATTTTTCTATTACAGATGAAACCTCATGTGGGAGGCAATGGCCTAGTACTTATGACTAGACTATTAATCCAGAGAGCAAGGCAATTTTCTAGAGAACTGGGTACAAATTCCACCAATGGCAGAGGGTAGAATTTGAATTTAATAAAAATTTGGAATTAAGAATCTAATAATGATTATGAAATGAATGGCTGTCAATTGTTGGGGAAAAACACATCTGATTCACCAATGTCGTTCAGAGATGGAAACTGCTGTCCTTACCCTGGACTGGCCTATATGTGTCTCCAGACCCACAGCAATGTTATTGACTCTTAACTGCCCTCTGGGCATTTAGGGATGGGCAATAGATACTAGTCTAGCCAGTGATGCCCACATCCCATGAATGAAACAAAAATTGTTAACTCTAAGCTAATTGGCTCGATCTCCAGATGACAAAAGATATAGATCTTTTGTGTTGTCCAACGGTTAATCAAATTGGTCATTTTGCTATACATTTATCGATTTTGTGATGACTTGTGAAACAATAGGCTTGTCGTGGAAACAAGTTATATCATGACACCAACAAGCTGTATGTTCAAGTTTACAGTTCCCTCAGACAGTTTTGATCCTTTGGGAAAAAAGTACAATCTAGCTAAATCTTATGAAAGCCCTCATGACTGATAACATCTCACAAATTTCATACTTTATCTCCCCACGGTTATGTTAGTATACTATTGCATATTTTATTACGATTACCAGTCTGATCTTTAATGAACATAACATCTTACATGATGCCTTCTGTAAGGTGATTAACTGTCAGCCAGGCAGCAGACAGATTGAAGTGTTTTCTCAGCATCAATCACAATGGGAAACAAATGCTGAATTTGATTAACCCTTGGACAACACAAAAGATCTATATCTTTTTCCATCTGGAGATAAAGCCAATTAGCTGAAGATTTTTCTGGAAATTATACACATAATATGTAGTGCTAACTTGCACTACATGCTTACTTTATTTCAACATACTTACTTTTATTTGAACAGCAACAATATAAAACCAGCATGACTGTAAGTTAAAACTGAAAATACTAGAAATGCTCGGCATATCTGGCAGCATCTGCAACCAAAGAACTTAAAACATTTCAGGTCGATGTTGAAGCATCTGACAGAACCTCAAATTCAAATGGTGCACATAATTTATTAAATACTGATAATGTTCTCCAGCCCTAGTAAATCTACAATGTGTAAAATGAATCCAAGCTTAATTTGTGAGTATGACACTTTGGAATTGAGGCTACCTTTTGCAAATGGAAAAATTCAAACCACTCTGCATGAATATATTCCAAAAGCAGGAACCAGATAAACAGCAACATGCATGTCTGAGAATTCTAAAACCTGAAACATTTATGTGTAGGATAGCAAACATGTTAAAAACTTCCCAACTACAAAACTGGAATGGAGGAGGAAAGAAAATATAAAGATGTGAAAATTCAAAGTTTCTGAGCAAATAGGAAACTATTACTACAGGAAATTATGGGAAGCTGTAAATTTCAGCATTGTTGACTTTGTTCTGTGGACCAATGATTCATAAAAGTTAATATGGCAGGCATTTTAAGTTTTGATCTGCACAGGACAACCTATGAGACACAATTTTGTCCGAACTCCAAGAATAATTCAGAGACACCATTAAAGAGAGGAGGGTTTTCAACAAGAGGTAAGGAACTCAGCTAAAGGACTACTGTATTTAACAAGGTTCCCAAGGTCAACAACCTGCACATTATAAAAGCAAATCAAAGGAGGCGTCATTTCCTTTATTTTCTGTTCAGTCTGTGGAAGAAATCTACAACTATTTGACAATAGTGGCCATAACAACTGCAGAATTTCTGATCTCAATTTTTCATCCCCTTCACTTTGGGAAGGAAACCTTCAAGCATGTAACAGACTTGCAACAGTAACAGACTGGTCTTCACAAATATGTTTCATCTGTACCTACTTTTAATTGTTGTATCTGTATTTTTAGCTATAACTGTGTCACTTTTTTAATTAGTACTTAACACTATAGTTTTGCTTAAGATTAAAGCTTTGCTGCTAGTTATTTTTAACTTGGAACACTCAAGAATGTTTAAAAAGAAGGCTCAATTAGTTATACAAACTCACAGTTAATGACCACTCTGCAGAACATCTAGTTCATGACATTCTTCAGTTTTGTATAATGTTTGCACCTCACATTATTTTTGAATTATGTTTGCAATTATGCACATATATATTGCGTACTTTACAATTTGGTTGGAGAAAATAAAGGACTGTTCACATGAAAAACAAACGTGATAACTTACTGCACTTAGTTTCATCACTGCCATCCAGACAATCCCTCCATCCATCACAATGGTTCTTTAAAGAAATACATGATCCATCCTTGCACTTAAATTGGTTCGGGCAAGCTAGTTAAATAATAAATTTAGGAATTCTGGTTAAAAGATGTATTGACGTTCTGTGCAATGAAATTTGTAGAAGATAGTGTTATATAAATTTAAACATAGTTTAAAGATCTAACATTATATGTGCTTCCTTAAATTTGTGACATGCTGTATGAGAGTTTAAAATATAGCTTCGTTCACGTAGAAAACTATCTTGACAGTAAAAGTTGGCTTTATTAATCACAAGGGCCAATGCAAACATCCTGTCACATTGACATGAATTATCTTTGATTAACAGCTTGAGATAACTGATAGTTACAATTTTAGTAGTGTAAAGATAGGATGTTGTCTCCATAGGCACTGTGCTGTTGTCACTTCCACCAATAAGTAGCAATTTCTTTTGTACTGGCTATTTCACTGTCTACCACAGAGTCAGTCTGGCAGCAATGTCCTTCAGGACTAGGCCAGCTCAGTCAGCAGTGGTGCTACCAGTAGGGGTAGGCATTGAGATCTCCCATCTTCAGAATATTCTGCACTTTGCTACCTGCGTGCTTCTTCCAGTGCTGCATGGTGTTATGTGCTAGAAGCCTCTTTCAGCAGCTTCCATGGTCAATATAGCAAGTGTCTGAGCTTTCACGACAGTGAATTGAACTACTACAGTAACCCTGAGCCACTGCAGCATGCAAGTTGCTGGACTGGATTGTGCAACAGCTCTCTCAACATTGATGCACCTCCAGGTGTAGATGAGGAGGACTTTGCATAGTTAATGGTCATGGTATGCCCTTCAGGGTGGCACAGTGGTCAGCTCTGCTACCTCACAGTGCCAGGGGCTTAGGTGTGAATCCAGCCTCAGGCAACTGTCTCTGTGGTTTTTGCATGTTCTCTCCATGTCTACGTGGGTTTCCTCTAGATGCTCCGGTTTCCTGCCACAGACCCAAGATGTGCAAGTGAGCTGGATTGCCCATGCTAAATTGTCCATGGTGTCCATGGATGTGCAGGTTAGCCAAGATTAATGCAGGGTTATGGGGATAGGATATGGGGGTGGGTTGCTCTTTGGATGGTTGATGCAGACTCAATGGGCCAAATGGTCTCCATCTGCACTACAGGGATTCTATGATTCTATTCTTCTTCACCTTTGACATAGGTGCCTGAATTGCCATGAAGTGGTCCATCCAGTTTTGCTACCTTTATAGTTTCTCATAGTAGTTTGGGAATAGCTGGTTTGCTTGCCAGCTAATTTCAGAAGTTAAATGAATGCTACCCACGTTACTGTGGTCTAGAGTCACAACTGACAAAAGCAGGTAAGGGTGGCAGATTCACTTCCCTAAATGACCTCAGTAAACCATGGTGTCTGCAACAATCATGTAATTTCACAGTTATCTTAACAGATGCTTCCTTTTTATTCATTCTTGCTTTTGATTCCAGATTTATTTAATGAATTTAATTTAAATTCTCAGAGATGTGAATTCTTAGCTCCACTTACTTTTACTGCAGACCTTTGATTACTAATTCATTGTTTTAATGCTACATTGAAAAAACACACTACTGTATTTCTACAGGCTCAGAAACAGAACTTTGCAAATGTAAAAGCAGGACATTCATTGCTAACGGCCCATATTATTATGTATTTAAATTAGCTCAAAATGTAGATTGCAGGAAGGGTCAAGTACATAAGGAACTTTTGGGGAATGGAGGGGAATGTGTGCTTTGGAGCAGAAACTAGCGTAAACAACTTTCACCTCTGTTTTGCAACCAAGAAACAATTAAATGCTGAAACTAAGGTAAAAACAGCACGGAAATATCCTAAATATTGTTCTTGTTCAAGTTGGAGAATCATTCCTGTGAATCAAAACTCCAAAATAACAATTTTCCTTACGGTCCTCATAGCTGAAGGCTTTATATTCCAAGTAAAATCCTTTGTAGGTGCTTGATTGATCAGAATTAAACTTAATTTTAACAGATCTCCCATAAATCTTGCTGAAGCCACCCTCAGTTATTCGATTACAGTACCTACAAAAGCAAAAGTTGAGATTAAATGTAATTTATTAAATTACAATTTTATAAATGCAGTAATTCAAGAAAATATTTTAGGCCTGCCTACTACTATTGTGCTCCATTTATCTAGCTGTCTCCAGTTTAAATCGAGTTATAAACACAACTATTTGGTGCTAAAACAGAAGTTGCTGGAAAAGCTCAGCAGGTCTGGCAGCATCTGTGAAGAAAAAATCAGAGTTTACACTTTGGGTCTGGTGACCCTTCCTCAGTACTGATGATAGCTGGGAAAACATCAGTTTATAAGTGGAAAATAGGGAGGGGATTGGGGTAGGGAGTAAACGATAGAGCGAAGACCAGTTGGATAGACAAAGGAGTTAATAATGATCTGGCTAGGAGGGTGAATAGTTGTTAACGGGGGCTGTTAGTGACTAACAACTGGTACTGCGTAATGGCAGACTATGTGATAACAAGTCCTGGTGTGTGGGGTAGGGGGCTCAGGCATGGGAGAGTTTAGGCCCTAAAATTATTGAACTCGATATTGAGTCTGGAGGGCTGCAGAGTCCCCAAGTGGAAAATGAGGTGTTGTGTTTCCAGCTTGCGTTGAGCTTCGCTGGAACACTTCAGCAAGCCAGACACAGAGATGTTGGCCAGGGTGGTGTGTTAAAGGGAGAGGCAACAGGTAGCTCAGGGAGAATGTAGATGTTCTGCGAAGTGGTCAACCAGTCTACGCTTCATTTCCCCAATGTAGAGGAGACTACATTGTGAGCAGCGAATGCAGTAGACTAGACTCTGGGAAGTGTTGTTTCACCTGGAAGGTAAGGTTGGGCCCTTCGAGGAAGGAGGTAAATGGGCAGGTGTTGCACCTTCTCTGGTGACAGGGGAAGGTGCCATGCGTCTGTTGGGAGATGTTGGGGGTGAAGGAAGAGTGGACCAGGGTGTCTCGGAGGGAACAGTCCCTGCGGAAGGGAGACAAGGGAGGGGAGGGGAATATGTGCCTGGTGGTAGCATCTCACTGGAGATGGCAGAAATGGTGTCTGATGATCTTCTGGATGTGGATGCTGGTAGGATGGTAAGTAAGGACAAGGGGAAGCCTATCGCTCTCGCAGGAGGGAAAGGGTGAGGGTGGAAGTGCGGGAGATGGGCTGAACCCAGTTTAGGGCCCTGTCGACAACGGTGCTGGGGAATCCTCAGCTGAGGAAGAAGGTGGGCATTTCAGAGGCTCCCTTGTCGAAGTTGGCCTCATCTGAACATATGCGACCACAATTTGGTGTATGGCTGACATTTTAGATCCAGTAAGTAAAATTCTCATGGCTTGCTTTCAACAATGGCTTTGACATACACTGCAGACTCATTTCCACCTGTTGTAACCCAGTGATATTGTTGATAATTGAGGAATAAAAAAAAATCATCTTTGTCCATTTTTCCTGACATTTGTCCTGCATGTCTGGCTATGTTTCTAACAACCCCTGTTTCTATCCTCATCGATAAACACTACTTTTTAAAAGTTGATTATAAAATATCCATGCACTTCAATAAAGCAAGAACCATTCTCAAGGCTAACAACTATTTAAATGGATAATGAGTGAGCTCCAAAAATTGTTATATCTGAAACAGTCAATATTTTTGCCAATGTGGAATGTAGAAAAATAGTTATAATACTTCCATCTTGTGTAACGAGAATAGGGTGATCTTAGTGAAGGTAAATGCCACAATCTTGTGGATGTTGTCAGCCATAAACACAAACGTCTCAAATAATGACAAAACTCTGTCACAGATGGTGTGGAGGAGTGAGGTTGTATAAATCTTATCCAAATGTTCCAGCTTATCCAAATGTTACACTAATGACCATCATCCTGTTTAATTTAGTTTGTGTATTCAGGAAACAATTCTTGATAAGACCATATGGGAACATTTGGAAGCAATTGAGATATTATACACTGAACAATTTTTAAGCATTATGATAAGCCTTCATCCTGTTGTTTGGGCTGCAGTTGAGACAAAAGGTTGAAAGTCGTCACTTTAATGAACATTCCTTACATGGGTTACCAGTGCTCACTATACAGCCTCCAGGAGATGGCACTGCTGTCTGTTCATTTCACTTTTGTGAAAAAAAACAAAAGAATTCTCCTCTCACATGCCCTAGCGTAAGGATGGACTTGCATTTTTATAGCATCTTTCATGACTTCAGAACAGCCCAACACCTTTTTCCACCAAATAAGTATATTTGAAGCATTGTCACTGTTGTTATTATTGCAACGCAAGAAATGCAGCAGCTAATTTACACAAAACATATAATAATAATGACCAAATAAACCTTTTTTGTTAACTTTGTTAAGCCAAAAATATTGGCCACGACACCAGGGAGAATTTCCCTGCTTGCCTTTAAATGGTACCTTGGGATCTTTTATGTCCACCTGAGAGAGTAGATGAGGGCTTGCTTTAACATCACACCTTATAAATAGTCCTCCAAAAGCGTATCCGTCCCTGAATATTGCACAGACTGTCATCTTAAATTATATGCTTATCTCTGGGGTGAGACTTGAACCTCAAACTTTCGACTCAGAGATACAAATGTTAACACTGAGCCACATTACACCAGAACTTGTTAATTTGGTAAGTTGGTCTTTCACTATTATGTTAAATGGCCTCACCCCAGGAAATCTTATTTCCCATTCTTGCTCTTATCATTGCTATAGCCTTCATCCTCATTTATTCAAATCCAAGGAGCACAAAAGTAAACATGTTTGGCACAAAGTTGACTTTATCATTCATTGTCAGAACTGGCTCAAGCCTCACTGAACCTCATTCTCCTGTGTCAAAGCTATCCACTACTCTAGGGCGAGATTAGATGGCAGGTTGAACCCCAGGGTTCCACCAAGTGCTTTCTTAAAGATTTTTCTCCCATCTCTTACACTTTTACCTGTAACAAGAACCTCATGGATCTCTCCTAGACTAAGGCATGTGGCCAATTTCTTGTCCTCTTTTCCATCCCTTTCCTATTCAATTTCTCTTCCTAGAATTATCAGCAACAAAGAGGTAAAATTCCCAGGGAGCAACACAAAGTACGACAGTATTTCATGCTTTAAAACTTCTACTGTAACAAACAAAAGTCTAAAGCAACTCCCAGCTCTACAGCAGTGTCAGTTCTCTCTGCCATGCCAAGTCAAAAATGTCAGTGCCCTTCAAAAATCCAGATCTTACTTTCACCAGCAAGGCCCTCATTAGCAACTTATCATTCCTTACATCTCTAAAAGTCCAAACTGTTCTGCCTTTCTCCTTTTGTAAATTATCATAGCACCAAGTCCTTGCTAATTTCACTGCTGACTGATCTATCTCATATTTTAAGACTGTGTCTGCTAATGTTAGATTTCCCCTAACAGAGGAAATTGTTTCTCTGTTTCTATCGTCTTGAATACCTCAATATTTTTAGGCACCCCAAATTTGATCATACCATCTTTCTTCATATAGGCTGCAGTGCAGCAGGCAACTCTACAATCTGCTCATCTTACCTGATTCCCTCGATCTCCAACCAGTCCTTATCACAATTGCTTGAACTTTGGGATCCTGCTTGGATTTCCAAAACAATAACAGAAAGGGCTATACTATATCCTACTGCAGGTGTCTGTTAAGGAATGAGATGACAGCTATTATAGTCAATGAATCATTCATATGTTTGATTTTATATAATTGCCAACTACGTGCTAAATTATGATTCGGAAAATAAGTTCAAATATCCAACCATTGCAGTCACTATTTTAAGTAGCGTACTAACAATTTTTCAACCAGTTTTTGAAGTTTCTAAGTTCTAGGATAATTGAAATCACAATAGCAACTAAATTTCAAAGCTATTTCATTGGCTCAAAAGGACCTTGGGGCATCCAGAAATCATGAAATACGTAATATAAGTGTAAATAAATTTTCTTAGATTAAGAGTAACAGAAGTAAGGATGTATTGCTTGGTCAGTGCTACACTAAAATTTATGTTTCAAAAGTACAAATTTTACACAGAATTATAGAGAAGTTACCAACAAAGCAATAATTTCAACTTCAGTTCTGTGCACCCATATTTTGAAGGCATTATTGATCAGGTCTGTTTTCCCAGATAAACAATGGGTTAGTTTGGCTATTTCTTCTCAACTGAAAAACTAAATTGCAGAGATGGAGACAGATTTAAATTAATGTAATCGTATTGCTACTTACAGTGATGGTCCAAGTGCAGTCAATTTTGGGAGGATAGTAACGAGGGTAGTAGGGTGAGCTCAATGAGCCATTCCAGGATATTAAGTTACCGCCACAACCTTGTGAGGGAAGGAATCAATTGTTTCTTTATATCCCAAATTATTTAGAGATATCACAGCTTGATAACACAGCAGACTGAAATCACAGAGCTCACGGCTGCTTATCACAAACTTTCTCATCCGTATTATACTCATCAATCTCGCATACAAGCATCTCAAAATGAAGACGTCAAAAATAGTAATATGCTCCCACGGTAAGTATGTTTTAATTATAGTTCTTCTGAAGTTGAGAATGGGAACTGTTATTGGAACAATGAAGGGAAAAATTAAATCATCTGTAATTCTGCTTTGTCCATTTCATTGTTGTTCACTGAGATTCTGAGGATGTGGAAGGTACATTTAATTTTCAGATTTTCCACAATTGACCTCAAGACAGTTAAATCGTGTTGCATAAGTGATAAGAAACAATATTTAATTTTATAAAAACACAGTATTGCTAGAAATAAAAACTATTTTCAATATTAAATCATACATATTCTATCCGGTCTCTGCTGTGGCTGAGCATAGGCATTTTCTGTTCCACAAAGGTCCCCTAGCATGCAGAAAAGATTGTTTATAATCACTGCTATGGTATGTTGAAGGCAGTTTCTGAATTGTCAGTTTCATTGAAAACTCATAGTGAGTTACCCCGAATGTACGCTACCACTGCAGGCTTGTCGAAATAAAAGGTATTACATATGATGCATTCCAATTACTTTATAATCAACTGGCTCAGAGATGATATTACACACCCCTGAAGGAGGTGATACATGAACCCTGGCCTCCTAGCCCAGAGGTAGGGACATTACCATTGCACCACCAGAGTGCCTAATTCAAAATTTATCAACTACCACAATAGGATTTGAACAAACTCACCTGATCATTTAGGTGGGGAATTGAATTACTAGTCTTACAACGTTACCACTATACCACGATCTCCTTCAATACAGTTAGCTTCAAATCAACTTTCAAAGATGTTACTACATTCCTTTGGTGCAGCGGAACTTAATCCCATGCCCCCTAGCTGAAAGATAGGGATGCTACCACTGCTCCACAACAGACCTCTCATTGCTTTACACAGTGAGAATATATCACTTTGTGATTATAATCCCTCCTCTGGACTCCCACAGGCTGCTTAAAATGCAGCTTTTATCCTTTTTCTCAGCCATTTTCCGCCAGTAATTGCAATTTCTAACTTGTAATACATGTGCTGATGCACATTTAAAGCCCAAACTTACACATTAACAAGAATATGACTGCATTGATCAACTGAATAATATCGTTTCAAACGTTTTAAAAGGTTTCACCTGCTCCTAAAACCTGATCCTTGATATTTTTGTCCACCACTGTGATTCTATGAGCTGAACTTGGTTTCTGAGTGTGCATTGTATCTAATTTCCTACAATGAATCAATGGAATAATTTTTGTTAACTTCCTTTTCAGTAGTACTTTATTCAGATGTTTTGAAGAAGTCACCAAATTTTTAATTCATGAAAAATTACAATAATGGGTTCAGAGCATTTATGTGAAAAAGCACTGGAGTAAACATTACTATTCTGCTATATAAAAAGATGTAGATTTTGCTCTGTATTTCATAAAATACAAAAAGTAAATAAACATCAGGAAGAGAATAAATATAAATGGAGATAATAGCCAGGGGTGTAGAAAGAGAGAAAAAGATTGGGAGAGAATGAGATAAAGAAAAAAAAATTATATTAATGTTATTTTGATTTTCAGTCAAAAATAAATGCATTTTAAGTCAACTAATTAATCAACGGTGTTTGCTAGCTGGTAGCTCACAAAGATAATTACTAATTCCTTCCATCAAGAGAGAGAAATCCTAAATGCTAACAGCTAGAAGACGGACAGGGGTTAAATAATGGTGCTAAACAACATTATATAAATTAACTATAGTCTTACCAGATCATGGGGTTGCTACTCATTACAGAGAGACAACTGGTGGTGGTTTAACCTGAGGGTCACCATGCCTCAGGTAGCGAGAGACGTTGAGAAGAAGACTCCTTTCATGGTAACCTCAGCCAGTGCAGGAATTGAACCACACTGTCAGCATCAGTCTATATCACAAGCCAGCTCTCCAACCAAAATAACAGAGCAGGAAAAGCTGAGAAAACTCACTCCAGTGTCCCCTCTCAATCTAATTAGATTTTTTTCCTCGTGTTGAATTTTGAAAGCAAACAAATATTAGGCTAAATCACTTAGGCCGGGACTGGAGGGTTTGAGCTATAGGCAGAGGCTGAACAGACTGGCGCTTTATTCGCTGGAGTGTTGGAGACTGAGGGGCGACCTTATATAAACCTTACAGGATATGTAATGTGATGAGGGGCTTGGACTGGATAAATAGCCAAGGTCTTTTTCCTAGGGTGGGGGTGTCCAAAATTAGAGGACATTGGTTTAAGGTGAGTGGGGAAAGATTTAAAAGGGACCTGAGGGGTAACTCTTTCATGCACAGAGTGGTGCGTGAATGGAACGAGCTGTCAGAGGAAGTGGTGGAGATAAGGGGCGGCACAGTGGCTCAGTGGTTAGCACTGCTGCCTCACAGCGTGAGGGACCCAGGTTCGATTCCACTCTCAGATAACTGTCTGTGTGGAGTTTGCACATCCTCCCTGTATCTGCATGGGTTTCCTCTGGGTGCTCCGGTTTCCTCCCACAGTCCAAAGATGTGCAGGCTAGGTGGATTGGCCATGCTAAATTGCCCATAGTGTTCAGGGATATATAGATTAAGTTGATTGGGTCTGGGTGGAATGCTCTGTGGGTCAGTGTGGACTTGTTGAGCCAAAGGGCCTGTTTCCACACTGTAGGGGTTCTATTAAAACAAAAATAGGTAAGATTGCAACACTTAAAAGGCACCTGGATGGGTATATGAATAGGAAGGGTTTAGAGAGATTTGGGCCAAATGCTGTTAAATGGGATTAGGTCAGATCGGAATGGCTGGTCAGTGCAAATGAGTTGGACTAAAGGGTCTGTTTCCACTCTGTATGACTCTATGACTTGATGACTCCCTGCCATTATCAACAAGGTTTAGTTGCATATGCACAAAGAAGGCTATCTTGTCCACCTACTCATCCAAGTTAAGGTTTAAATCCGAAAAAAAAGGCCTAATGTTAATTATATCACAGAAAATACTTTCTGAGTAATAATTTAGTATTGTTACGGAGGTTTTTGTCTTGCATTTATCAGACAGATGTAAAATTACCAGATCTCAAAGGGGGTAACAATTTATACTCTATGAGAAAAGGGGTTTTGGAATGTTATCCTCATGCTGTATAAATTGTTGTTCCTTTTGAAATTTGATATTTTTGCATCCTTTCTGATGATTCGCAAACAAAATGTTTGAACAATACACCTCTTTTTTCAGTAATAATCAAGTTCTGATCTTCACGTGAATATTAACACAAAAAACTGAAAACTACCTCTTTTTTGAACAGCCTCAAAATATGCTTTAAATACAGAACCAACTCTTGGTACATTTGATGAAAATGTCACCAACATTACATTGCCTGATGAAGTCAATCTGATAACTGGAGGATTCCAAGTTACAGGCGAGCCACACCAACTGAAAAAGAAGTAATTGAGTTTTTTTAATCAACATGAAGAATTTTCTGAATTTAGACTTATTTGATTGGTGGTATGGGAGAAGTTTCTCTTACTTATGCACTTTCATTAGAAAAATTGCATTGAAGAATTCCTTCACTTTCAAAAATCTTAAACATGAAGAACAGAAAATTGAACCTAAACTATATTTTCCATAAGCATTTAACACTGCCTAAAGAACTTTGCTTGCAGCACAGTTATTTTACAAAAATTTATATACCATACTGTGTTAAATACAGGCCCACATCTTCCAGTGTCTGGATTGTCTTAGACCGGGTATATACTGAAAGGTGCATGTTGAGACCTCTCAGGGGTATGCACTGACTACATTGCAATTGCTTGGGAAGTTTAAACTTCCAATGGACAATTGCCTGATGTCTGGAACCCTCTGAAAACATCCCCAAATCTGAGTCAGAATCAGACACTTTAGCAGCTTCTGACTTAATTCCCTTAATTAGAGGGATTATGTCTTGTTCTAAATCCTGGTTAAACATGAAATTGGCCCCCGCCTCTCTGACTCACCACTGGAAGCTCAGTTACTCACACTGGTCCCGTCCTGAGCACCTAACCCCTCACCAACAGCCAAATGACTGATGTTACACTCACCCAATACAATGACTTGACTGAGCCCCATCATCAAACATCCATCAACTCCCCTTCATCCCCAAACACGTGACTACTGTCTCTGACATCTAATCCATCCTACCTTCTCAAAAAATTTGTTCATGGCACGGTGACAACGCTGGCTAGGCCAACAATTACTACTTATCCCTAACCACTCAGAAATATAAGCTAACGATGGCAGATTTCGTTCTTGAAAATACATTAGTAACCAATTTTTTTTGAACGACAGTCAATAGTGGCTCTATTGTCAACAAAAGGATTGGTATTTATTCCAGATTTATGCTGAAACGGAATTTCACCATGATGGGATTTAAACCCATGTCCTCAGACATTAGCCTAGGGTTTCTAGATGACTAGCCCAGTGCCATTACCATGTACACCCAAATCCACCTGGTACACCGTACCCTCATACACCTATCTTCCTCTCCTTCACACCATCTGCAGTCCTACGTCTTCACCTTTCTTGGATACTTACCTTCTCTCAGTTGCTATCGTAGTGGCTTCTGGGGCCTTTAAACATGGAAAACAACAGCTATTACTGTAAAAAATGAACATGGTTTTTGTACCAATCCATTCCACTACCTCCTGTGTGGTTTGTTGGACTTCTTCTGTTATGACGGCTCCCGCCTTAGAAGTCCAGCCACAATACTCCTGGAAATGTGTAAGTGGGTAACATTTTTTTTAATCTGGGCTAGAAATAGGTATTCGTAATCGAATGTTTTAGGTCTTTGTCACTGATACCTGAAGTCAGTGAACAGTCTTAAATTTTCATGTTTTCATAATAGTTCTTTGTATTTACGACCACTGGGGTTACTTGTAATGAACTGAAAGTAGTTAAATTTCAGTACATTTATGCATGAGTTTCCAGAAACAGTTCACTTCATATAAAAACCCCAAAGATCTAAACATGGATAACGAAAGCAATTTTGCTCAGGAATTTTCTCGGTGGTTCTCTAAATTGGCTTGTGCCAATTTAAGACTTCTGTAATAGATACTTCCATTGATCATCACTTATGGTGACTCCTTGGTCACAAGAATCCATGATGAAGTTATCAGCATTTGTATTGGTGCTTTGCATGGAATACCTGATGCAAATACAGATACATGATTCAAAAACTATAACCACGAATGATACACTTAGAGCTGGGACTACTGCATGAAAAGCCAACAGAAAGCTTTGCAGAGGTGGTGGTCTCAGGTTAGCTTCCAGGCTAGCCTGGATTGTTCGTAGCACCACTGTACTTATTTTTGATGACACACCAGAAGTCAGTAAAACAAAGGTAAAATGTCACATTTATTCCTTTAAGGAACCAAATGTTTCAGCTAGGAGATAATTTATCACCATTGTGGCATGAACATATGGTTTCACTATATTGAAATAAATCACGCCAAATGCCTACTGTCTTACCGTGTTATTATTTTGTTCTGTACAGGAAGTAGGAAATCATAAGCTGATAGTTTATGGATTGCACAGTTTCCCGGAATTGCCCCATGTAGGGTCAGGATCACTAAGTGTACAATATGGCCTGCTGGAACTCTGAGTCGCCACTGGTAATAGGATCTCTTTGGGAGTGTTAATGTCAGCGTCCGATTGTTGCCTGGTTTTGCATATAGATCAAAAGAAATCGCTGCAAAATGAGAGAATAAATGATAGGTAACAACAGGAAACATAACCACCATATTTTGTAACATGTTCAAATTCCAAAGATAATTTAAAATGGCAAAAGGTGCAATACACTATTCAAAACAAAGAGATCGAAGGAAATACACATATTATAAGCAAAGGTCCAAGTAAGACCAGAATTTCAGTCAACAAGTTTGAAGTCCCTTATTATTTAACAACTGTTAAACATCTATAATGCCATACTGCCTTGCAGCTATAAATAAAAATGACTAAGTATTATAATTCACAAATAAATTTCTATCCTGTTAATAGACTTCTACATTTTTCACATTAGCAATGCTTTATGTTTCCTTTTAAACCCTGTGTGAAATCACTAACTTCTTTATCAGGGACTTTTGCATTTGGCAATTTACAAATGCTGGTTTGTTCACATGCATGAACCCTTCAGAGGTGCACTACCCTGAGAAGCTGGTCAACCATGCACTCCTGCCTACTATCAGGTTTAAGTTTTTCCTGGATTTATTTCAATCTACTCAGCACAGATCAACCAAACCCAACCCCCCATCTCACTTGTAGACTGTAAATACTGGCTTTCTGAAGGTTACAATTTTCATGCTGAAATCAGCGATCTGAAAGACAATCTGAAATAAAAACTCTTACAGCCCATAATGTCAATTAATGCTTTGAGAAATTATATAATATTTATAATAATAAAAATTTGTTAATTCAAAAAGAAACATATGAACCAGTGGAAATCCAGATGCCAGAGCATAAAAGGCTGTGATTTTTCTCCCATAAACCCAGCAATCTCCTTCACGGAACAATACTTTATTCCATTTTGAAATGAAATGTTCAGTACTCCTATTAAGCAATGTTTTTAGCTGTAATTCTAGTTCTTAACAAATATTGAACTAGACCCTTTTAAAAGCAAGGATTGACCCAAATGACCAATTCCTGCAGGGAATGATAACTGGATTCCTCAACGATTCTCTCCACTGGCCACTGAATTCCAGCAGAACTATCTTGGCAACCACTGGTAAATGAACTTACTGCCAAATATCTGCCAAGGTAATGTCGGTCTATGCGAAGATGTCCTAAAGTAATTGCAGAATTTTGAAAAGAAACTCTCACCCTGTTTGAGACTCGAACATTTTGTTCTGTAGTTGTACTGGCTCTACACTAAGCATATTGCTAGAGAATAAATTATTTCCACTGGCTTGAAAACAACCTACAGACCTACCCCAATAAGCAGAGGAAGTATAGGTTAAATTCTAAAAGGGATCTGCCAGTCTCTCAGTGCTGTTATGGTAATATAACACATGAGATTCATATTATAATCATGGAAATATTAATGAATAAAGGCTGACTAATTTCCTACAAGAGGGTTTCTCAAAGAGTGGGGTTGGGATGGGGGCTTGGGACCCAACTATTGAAGATGTGAGCTCAGAGACAACAACGACTATTGTGTAGCTCTGTACCCCAGCACAGCCCAGCCCAGCCCTGCTCTCACATGTTCACTCTTCTGCACCCTCTGCTCTCTTTCCTTCCACCCCTGGGCTCAGTTCTCATAGCGGGGTCACAACAATGTTGAAGCCACTAAATGGAATTACCATGGGAGAAAGCTTTGGAAGAATGTTCTAGAAGTTACTAAATTGTGAGGTCTTTCATGACTTTGATTTGATATTCAGGTCTGTAGACACTATCAATAACCTTTTAAAAGCCGAAACAACTACAGATGCTGTAAATCAGGAACAAAAACAGAAGTTTCTGGAAAAGCTCAGCAGGCCTGGCAGCATCTGTGAAGGAAAAAACAGAGTTAGTGTTTCGCATCCGGAGATCTGAGTTCTGAGGAAGGCTCATTGGACCCGATACATTAACACTGTTTTTACCAATGACCTTTTAACTGCATAGGGACACACGTTGATGGGGCATGGAGATAGTATCAGCTCCATGGCTCTCAGGGGACTCCAACATATGGAAGAGCAAAGGAGAGATGATGAATCTATTTATTGTTTAGAAAACAATAGTAAATGCTGTTTATACTTTCTTGACCAGTGGCAACTCACTGAGAGTCACCAGCCTGCAATCAGGGTTACATTTTCTAAAATACACTACTTACATACATATGCAACATTAAGAGAAAGGTTAATTGGCAAATAGTGAATACTGAATCTCGGCTATTTGCCCTTACTAATAAAATGTTATAGTGATTCAGACCTTCCAAAGCAGCAGCAATGACAAGGAAATTACCACCGCCGCACTCACAGATTCTCCTGTCGGCTCAATGCTACTGCATGTTTCTTCCAGACTGTTCTGATCCTAGATGTTAAAGAAAGTTGCAGTGCAGCATCTATCAGGAAACTCTATCAGGCAGAAATCGATTCAGGAGAAGACAGGGCGCACCCCTTTTTATGACATTCCCGATATTTGCTAAATTCAAAGGTCCTGACTTTGGATGTAAGTGAACATATCTGTGAGTGGGTGCGTGGATGAACAAGTAATTGAGTGTGTGAGTGAATGAGTGAATGGGTAGTTGGCGGTAGGTACGTGAGAAGTGGCATGAGTGGGTAAGCGGGGTAGGGCAAGGCGATGGGTGTGATAGGTTAGTGGGTAGTCAGGGCAGGAGTGCTCAGGTGGGAACAGTGTTTTAGTCAGGTCAATGAGTTAGTCATATCAAGTTGGTGGGTAGTCGGATGGTCAGTTAGGCGTAGCCGGGATGGGTTATAGTCAATTCAATTTGGGTTGGAGGAGGGGTGGTCATTCAGGAGAGAATATGGGGTTACTCCAGGTGTTGGATAAGATTTTAATCCATCAATTTCCTGGGAAACTGCCCAGGTATGTTCCCTGGATCTGCACCAAAGTGTCCAACTCAAACATCGCTGGAGACATTTGTTCGTGGGGAGCAGAGCCATTTCCCTTCTGAAATATAAACTTCTTGGGCAGTTCCCACTTAGGCCCGCACTTCAGGTCTTCCACAGTGTTTTGATATGTATCTTTAATTGTACATTGTAGAAGTGGTCTCCAATGATTCAAAATATAGAAAACTTTAATTATCAAAATTAAGCAAACAACACTTCATATTGTAAACATTTGTTATCAGTTCTTAGCAGAATCCATAGTAGTTCATTTTTAATTACACAATTCGCTTGTTTGTCCTCAGTGTAAAATATAATGGATAAATAAACTTAGCTCAACTGTAATATGGAATTGTCTACACGCAGCCTTTTATAAAGGGCCAATACTAAGTCTCATCAGCAAATGAATTGTACTGAAGCCTGTTTATTAATGAAACAGCACAGAACTGCAATTATTTTGGTATCAATACAACAGATTTAGTCTCATTGATAATAGAGTTTATCCAATAACAACTAATTTTTAACAATTGATAAAGGGGGTTACTGAACTAATTGCCTAACATACTATGGATTGTACAGTGGGTTTAAGTTACTGCTAAAAGCAATGTGGCATCCAGCAAACCTATACATGTAATTATCTAACCATCTATAAAACTGTACTTTTGAATAAGATACAACATTAATAATTGCTCACAACAGGAAACAAATACATTTTCTTTCAGTTTTCATGTTACAGTTATGGTTGAAGTTTCTTATTTTGCGCACTCAAATTCACGGCATGATCTCGCCGTTCTACTACTTCAAAGAAAAAGGCTGACATGTATTTATCTCGGAACTGTCACATAGTGTTTACTTTGTGAAGTACAGCCTCTGTTTAGTAGGTTAATGTGGCGACCAGTTTGTGAACAGTCAGACCCTACCATAGGCATTAACTAATTAATGTAGCACACCAAAGGATTGGAGTTTTCATTGTTTCCATTGTGGCTTGATATATTGCAATATTATTCATTGTTATTAGGCAGGTGGGAGATATATATGTTCAATAAAAATGGCACCAGCCATGTTATAATGTTGTCGATGTCAGAGCTAATGAAGGATTCAGTTACATCAGTTGAAACATATTACATTGCTAAAGTTGACAATTCAAGGTTTTTAAATAGACCAAGACAAAATCTACAAAGCACTTCAAATTTCTCTGGTAAGACAGAAATATTAAAGATGAAGATGTGCAAAATAATGGGAAAAAAAAAGACCAATGGATAGAATATTTCGAAAAAGAGAATGTCACAGCTAATGTTTGTCAGCCACATTATGGGAAGAATGCTCCTCTACAGCTATGGTAAAGGTTATTCCAGTGACACAATGTGGCGGTGCTCCACTGTGCTGTAGTTTGCAATATAACAGTAAGAGTTGACAGCTACAATTCTACATCCAAAACATTCTGATGTTTGCCTGTGCTTGAACAGTGACATACTAAGAAGAGACCAGACATATGCCCATTGAGAGACTAACAACTCAATTGGCACATCTCCTGGATCAATTTGGGGAACCTCCCAGTGACTGATTAAAGAGTGGCACAGACAAATTTAGGGAAAAGCCTACTCACAAGCTGGAAAGAGAGCTAAAATAAAGAAAGGAGAAAAATAGCTTAAAACGGGAATTTTGTTTCCTTAATTTGTTAAAACTTCCATATCCTGACACTGCGGTGATGAGCTGTAAAAAACTGAAGAGAATGTAATGGGATTAACATCAGAAGCATACATAATGATAATGATGGTGATGGAAGAGTGATATGATTAAGAATCAAGAGCTGGAAGTGAGCAAAAGTTCTAACCATGTGAAAAGTATGCAGGTATTGAGCAAAATGTACAAAATAAAAGTGTTTTCAAAAGGTTCAACAGACTCCATCATTATTATCTTGAGAGAGTTAACAGAGTTAGACCCCAAACACAGTACAAGGTGCTGGTGATAGTGCTCCATGGTAAGCTGCAGAGTACTAATGTTACTGGCCAGCATGATGCACAAGTTGAAACTGTACACCTCCATCCTCTCAAGCACGTTGCTGCAGCAGCACCTAGGCACGCTGTCAAATACCTCTAAAAATTGTCACCGATATCAAAAAATTCCTTTTTGTGGGATGGACTTCTGAAATTGCCATCTCTGTACTCTACTCCTCAACAGAATCTCCCTTCCTCTGGTCACTGCATTGCAGTCACTTGGCTTTATGAATCACCTCGTACCTCCCCACTAGCTCACCATACAACTTGATAACACTGTTGATTGTGGAGAAGGGAGCAAGTAATGGTACTTCTTCTGGCAGGCTATTCCCCTTCCAGCCTTCTCTTTGTGCTTATATGAATGTTTCCAAAGGAAACAGAAACAGTAAAATAAAAAATGGACAACCCTGATGAAAATCCCTCTAGCTTTGTCATTGCCATAACTCCTGAGCTGTCTTCATTTAATGAAAATTGTGGATTCCTGCTCTATCTATGCGAATGTAGTCTGGGCATCTCTACTTTCATTGTGAGCCCATTTGTCCTGCAAAGAAAAGGTGCAAGAGTTAGAACATGATTCATGTGTTGCTCAGCATGTTCAGCTCAGTTGCATGTTGAGAGGGCAAAGCAACAAGTTCGGAGAAGGCTAGGGAGCTTTTCATGTGCAACGAATCCCGCCACTAAGGAATATGTAAGCAGCAGAAGAATAAAAGGGCTGGCAGATATGACCAATTGAACACAGTTTACTGTGTGCATGTGGTTTAGGAGCATCAGCTGCAGGTGAGTGTATGAATGAAGCAACGATGTAAAATAGTGCAGAGATTTGCTGTGATTGAAGAAGATTAAAATGGAAGAAAGGAAGGCTTGGAGTGCAGCAGTGGGTAAGAAAAGTGAGGTAAGGACTAATGCAGAGAGACTGAGCTAGCAAGATATTGTTCTCATTCTTCTCCTTGAAATGTTGTTAAGTTCCTGCAGCACTGAATCCTTGTTCTTGGGATGATGGGTCCAGCATTTAACACTTAAGCTTTTTTTCATCTGGGTTTGTTTTCAAGTCTGTGCAGGGATTCCAGTATGATATGAGCATAAGAGGACTTCACTTGCTCTACTGGGATTTCCACCATTGTCACCGAACCTATGCTGCTCTGAATAAATGCTTACAGCTACTACTAAGTGCTCCAAGTGAAATGATGTATCTTTTTAAGAGATGTATTCATTTATGTTCTAAGGTTGTGCAACAGCCACTCAAAATCTTATTCTTCCCCGCCCCAACTCAACACCGACCAGTTGCTTGTGACCACTGCAAATATGTGAGTGGCCCACCAATGATCCCTGGCCATCACCTTCAACCGTCTCAAAATCCAAATCAGCCTTCATGTAATAACAATAGGAGCACCCAGTTATATGAATTAATATTCATGTCTATCATTGGGATATATACACTTATAATAAGCGTTGGATTTAAAACACATTTACCTGACTTTACCGTCAAGTCATACTCTTCAGATCCTGAAGCTACAAAAAGTAGAAAAGACAGTGATTACTCAAAAGAATATGCATGGATGAATAATAGAGAACCAATAGACTTAACTGCACAAATCTTCAATTTATGGATGTAAAAACACTACCAAACAGCTCAACTGTGTAAACATCAAAATCTTCTTCGGTGGAGGATATCTCTTCAGAAGAGTTCAGCATGGGCACTTTCAGCTTTTTGCCATTAACTTGTTGCAAGTTAGATGTGGTTGCATTTTTGATGTAGAGTGCTATATTCGCTGGAGCTGAGAACTTACTCCAATAATATGCCCGAAGCCCTTCTTCACCTTCACTGCAACAGTAAGGGAAGAGAAAATATCTCAGAGCTTTCACATATATGCAACTGAAAAAAAAACTGACATGGAAACTGGCAATCAAATGCTGACTACACATTTTACCCCCGATACTAAGCTTTAAATTGCCATAGCACACATTAAAAACTGAGCATTTATTCAATCTCCCTACATGTGCTCCTTTCAGTTTCACCTTTAGTGCCCACTGTGCCGCTCTTTCCGAGTTGCTCTCAAAGTCACTGTTCTCTGAATTTATTTCTGCAATTTTTTCTCAACCTGAATCTATATATCTCATGCACTCCCTCCCTTTCTAGGAACTTCTTTAACAGTCACAGGAACTGTCTACGAGTGTGTGTGTGTGTGTGTGTGTGTGTGTGTGTGTGTGTGTGTGTTTGTTGGATCTATAACCATTGACGCAGCAGTAAATAGCTGTATTTAAGACTGAGCTCAATATCCGTGAAGCACTGAATAAGGCCAGGGCTGGAGCACAGTACAGCTTCAAACTAGTTCAGAAATAAGGCCCTAGGTTGCAAGGGCAAGGGTCTAGACTTGGGATGGAGTGAAAAGGCTACAGTTGGTTTCTGAGGTAGAAAACAGTAAACACCAGAGTCTGGAAATACAGAGCTGCTGATGCAGAAGAAAATGCACTCACAAAGAAATAAGATCAACACAGAGAGTAAGTACTGCCCTGTGAAATCAGTCGCTTGTGATATAAGATGAATATATTAATAATTTAATGTCATACCATCGCTTTTCAATTTGGAAAATTTACTTATTTTCTTATATTAATTAAACCAGGTAAAAAATTTTCTACAATGTCTTATAGTCATCACTTTGTATTATAGGCACGGAGAATTTACTCTATTAAATGTAATGATTGTACATTTGGAATATTTTAATTATAGTTAAATGTTTTGGTTTGAGTCTAGAGCATGGGATGTCTGCTTTTGCAAAAATGGGCTGAATCTTTAGCATGCCAGGTCTTCAGTGGACCACAAAGTTGTCCTCTGGTCCTTGCCAATTTTCTGTTCTGGCATTATTTGCATAATGCTTGCTTTTTCCAGTTAATCCACCTGCAGGATGGACACAGATTGGCTTCAACAGAATTCAGAAGCCTGCTTCATTATTGCATTGTTCCCAGACACTGAAGTGCCAGTTAAACAGATCTACATTTTTGAATTTGGCATCATAGCTGTTGTCAACCAGACATAATTTTGCTATTTTTAAAATTGAATCTGAGCACCACAATGTATTTTCATCATTGCAGTATCATTACAGCACACCCACCAATGTAGAGATATGTTGTACATCACCAGTGACTTCTAACTGGAACTTGGAGGACTTTGGGAATAGATGGGGATCTGGAGAAGGATATTCTCATCCATTTTGCAGTACTACCTCCAGCCTCTCTTCCTCACCACCCTAGCTTTTTATTTGAAAAACTAATGCAAGATGGGTGGAAAATCTAGAACCGGAAGAAAATTTACAAATATGAATAGCGAAGGATGAAACTTGAGCTAAAACATCAGCACAGCATTGCCAATGAGACTTAAAATATAACCTGCTTTTCTTTGTCTCTCTTGGTCCAAAATGAACAGAATGTTTGGATATAGCCACAATGGATCAATTGCCAACTGGTGCTATTGGTTCAAGTGATGCCCTAAAGAGTTAAGCTTTCTAACTTTTTTTGTATTTAGCCTATTTTTCTATTCAACCTGTTCAAAGATGTTGTTAAACACCTCTCGAGAAGGTGGAACTTGAACCCAGGTCTCCCAGTCCATTGGCAGGGATAGCGCCACTGTGCCACAGAAGGCTGTGTTAAGTTTTCTGATTTCCTTTGATTTAACCTTTTTTTTTCCAATCAGCCTGTTCAGAGACATTATTACATACCTCTGGAGCAGGTGGGGCTGGAACCGGAGGTAGAGTTAGGGGAAGCGCCAGTCCGGGGAAGGGACACTACCACTGCACCCCAAGAGGGCTTGTCAAGCTTTCTAATTAGACAGCTTGAATTGAAAACACTCCAATTCTATCATTTTGCTATGGTAACCATAACTTTGCTCTAAGAAAAACATTTAAGTAATATATTATTTTGCCTGTTAAGTACTTCATGGAAAAAGCACAATTTTTTAAGCATTACACTTTATGGATGAGGTCCCCGTTCAGTCAGTTGACTGGCATGTAACTCAGAACTGTGTGAGATTGATTTCCATTCCAGCTGAGGTAGACTTGAGGTCAGTTTTTTTGTCTTAGCCCTGAAATTGGGAGGCAATGGCAAACCACCAACAACAAAAAACTGCCATGTAAATGCCATAAGATGAAACATTGGCTTTCAATGAGGCAAGCATCGCTCATAGGGTAGAAGCACATGCTGTGACATGATACTTTGCACAATTTCCAGACAAATGCCTTAATTTCTAGTTCTCAAAATTGAGATGGCCAAATTTATTCATCTAGTCACACAGGGAATCATAAACTGGTGCTGAAAAAACTATATAGCAGGAACCCCGTGATGCCTAAAGAGTCCGCTCATGCATATACGTATCAAGTACTCCCTACACGGATACATTTTTCACAGGGAACACAGCTAATACAAGGGTAAGGTTTCTAAAACAGTGGAAGGAATGCATTTAAAAGAAGTCTACCAGAGTAGAAATAACCATTTGCTTTACAGAGGCATGAATTTGTGCATCAGGAAATATTTACCTGTACAACATAAACTGGTATTTTCAACACAAAAACGTCGACTTACCAATTATCTCTGGATTATACTTTGGTCAATAAATCTGAAAATTAGCAAACAGAACTAAACTGACTCAGAATTATACAAAGGAATTTTAAAAACATTCTTGTACTCACCTAAATGCAGTGATGACGGACTTTAGGTAATATTTTCCCAATATAGATGGCTCATACAGTTCTGAAAACTGACAGTTAAAGAGTGTGTAACTAAGTGTGGTATGAATAATGGCCATTTGTTCTGCTTAGTCTTGATCAGTTTGCCATATCATAGATTCAAACCAACCCACTGAATCTCTGTTAGAGACAACTAAACATCCAAAATTGGTATCATTTTAATTAAGTACCGAATCACGTTCAGTTCTAATTGTTCCTCTAATTTATAAAAATCTTGGTTTCTTTATCTAAATTCCGAACTAGTTCAGATACATATAAGAACAATCATAAGAAATAAGAGCATTAGCACTGCTTCTCAACCCTGCTCTATCATTTAGTTCCTCGATTTACATCTACTTCAAAGCCGAACAACAGAACAGCACATTTGACCTGCAGAGTATTTACTGTCTCTCTGCAACACCAGTTCAGCCAGTCCCATATCTCCACCTTTCGCCTGCAACCCTCCACAAATTTCCTCTTTGGTACTTTCAAGTATTAATCAAATGTGCTTCCGCCCATCCCTCAGGCTGCACATTCCCGATCCTGACCACTTGCTGCTCCCTCTTTTGTTAATCATCCTACATTTACGTTCACTGGTTCTTGATCCTTACTCCACAGGGAACAATTTCTCTCTACCAAAACTAACTAATCCAAATCAAAACTCCTCTAAACTTTCTATTCTCTCAGTACAACAATCTCATCCTCTCTGATCTGTCTGCTTAAATCAAATCCCTTATTCTTGGAATCACTCTCATAAATCTTTTCTGTAGCCTCTACAAAAGCCTCCACGTCCTTCTTAAATGTTCAGAATTGGACATTACTCCTGCTGTGGTCAAACTAGTGTTTCATAAAAGATTCATAGCTTCTTTGTTTTTGTACACTATTCCATACTTTATAAAGACCAGGGTCCCGTATGCCTTGTTAACCATATTTTTAATTAGCCCTGCTACCCAATTTGTCAGACATCCCTTCAAGTGTCTCTGTTCATGCACTCCCTTCAGAATTCTGCCCTTTATTCTATACCGCTTTCCTTCATTCTTGCTAACAAACTTCACACCTCTGCGTTCAATTTCATCTGTCATATATCTGCCCATGCCATCCTACTGTCTATACACCCTTGAAATCTATGACCATCCTCCTCACAGTTCACAATATACCCAAGTTTTAAATGCTCTGCAAATTTTAAAATGTGCCATGCACACCAAAGTCCAAGAGCTGACTCTTGTTTTTTTTTGGCCAAGTGTCAATTTCATTGGGTTTCACAGAGAGTCTCTCTCCTTGAGACTGAGCGGGATCTCTTGCCGTATCTTACCAAATGCACCTTATTAACTACCTACCCCACAACAATGGTACCCCTCTCATTTTATTCTATCCTCATCCTACCACTCATTGTACCTGGAACAACTGGGACTGACCAGCCCTTCATCACTGGAGGGGCAGTATTGTCAAAGTCCATTGTGCACCCAGACAAGCACTGTTAGTATGGAGCAGCCCTGTATGGTTCCCAGCTTTTGTCCCAGATATGATACAGAAAGGTAATTTGGCACGTAACTTTGCAGACAGGATGTACTTCTCCCCAGGGCTAGTAGAGAGGGCATGACAACAGATCATACCCGCCTGGACTGAGTTTGGCACCCAGGTCAATGCAGGGTCAGTCATTTGAAGGAACACACTGTAATGTATGATAAAGGTCAATGCCAATGTAAGTGCCACCACCTTCTCTCCGATACCTCACACTCAATATATCTCTGTTACTGGAACCACTTCCTCTACCACTCTCACTAATGCTTCCAACATCTCTTCTCACTCAGTGTCACCCTGCCCAACCCCCCATTCACCACTAATCCTGTATGCCCTCTATCATAAAGTCATAGAATCCCTACAGCTGGAAACAGGCTATTCGGCCCAAAAAGTCCACACAGACTCTCCAAAGAACATCCCACCTAGACTCACCCACCTACCACACCCCTGAATTTTCCATGGCTAATCCACCTAACCTACGCATCCCTAGACATTATGGGCAATTTAGCACGGCCAATCCACCCAACTTGCACATTTTTGGACTGTGGGAGGAAACTGGATCACCTGGAGGAAACCCTTGCAGACACAAGGAGAATGTGCAAACTCCACACAGACAGTCGCCCAAGGCTGGAATTGAACTCAGGTTCCTGGCATTGTGAAGCAGCGGTGCTGACCACTGAGACACTGTGCTGCCCTCTATACTGCCTTCTCACCGGTTCAGGGTACTTCCCCACCTGACTAAATGTAACAGGCTGGGGAAGTAGTGATAGTTCAATGTTGAGGCTGCGTGAATGGTTGTGATACTGCCAGGAATGGATCTCACAGGGCAGGAGTTCAGTATGTGGTTGATGGTCTGACTTGAATGTCCAAGGTCATAATTTGAGCTGCTGGTCACATTCCATTTGTGGAGAATGTGGCCAAACCTTTCCTGTTCTGTCCTTAAGTGGTCGGTGGTTTCCAGATTCTCCATGAAAGATTGAAATCTGAGACTTTAGTACAGAGGTATCTTACCAGGTTACAGTCAGCAAGAAGGTTCATCATCAAGAGTGGGTTTGTCATTAGCTTGTAGGATGAGATTATGTTCCAGTAGGAACTATGTGATTTCAGACGAGTGTGTGGTTTACATTGAAGTCTGTGTCGATAAGAGTGCTTCATTTGCTGTCAGCTCGTGGTGTTCTTTTGAGGGATTTTTTTTTTCCTATGGCAATCAAGAGATTTAATATATGGTAGCACAGGAAGACACTCAAGCTGTGTCAGTCTCAATGTCCCAGAAATAATCCTCATGCCTTCGTGGAGGGTGATATCCACAGGAAGCTGAATTGATATTATGTAGTGGCTCCTGAGCAGATGGACAGCAGTGCTCTGCTGCTGGATAAACAAGGGTAAGTGAAGCCGTGCACAGTGCATTGGTCCTGTTGCCTTGAGTGGTACCCACCAGTTTCTGTATGAGCTTCACCTTCATCTTGACCTTGACTCTGGTTCTTCTGGAGGTATTGCTGGTAGGTCAATATGGTAGGACAATCAAGAATGATGCCAAGAGATTTAGGCATTGGGTTATTGGTGAGTGATTGACCACAGAAGTGGACGTGAAATCTTTTGCCAGTCTTCGGGTTATTCAATTGGAAAGCTCCATATAGCATGTAAAGAAAAACCCAACAATTACTGGGTTACCTCAGTGGTGGGGAAGCTTTTAGAAATGATAATCCAGGGCAAAGTTAATAGTTGTTTGGGTTATTGTGAGCTAATTAAAGATATCCAGCATAGATTTGTTAAGGGTCATTCAAATTTAACTAACCTGTTGGAGTTTCTTGGTAAGCCAACAGAGACAGGTGATAGAAATGTAGTGATAATGTCACAGGACTAGCAATCCTGAATTCCAGGCTAATATCCTGGGACACAGATTTAAATCCCAATGTGACATAGTGAAATTTTAATTGAATAAACATCTGGAATTAAAAACCAAGTCTAAAAGCAACCATGTCATCAAAATGACACCTTCCGTCACTTTATTGATGATTGAGAGTAGACTGATGAGGCAGTAACTGGCCAATTTGGATCTGTCCTGCTTTTTGTGGACAGGATATAGAATCATCCAATCATACAGTACAGAAGAGGACCTACATCGAGCCTGTAATGCCAAAAACACATTGCTACCCGCAACAGTCCCATTTTGGGAAGGAAAGGAAATCTTCCATCCTTACTTGATCTGGCCAAAGTATGCTTCCAGACTCATAGCAATGTAGTTAACATTTGACTACCCTCTGAAATGCCCTAGCAAGCCACTCAGTTGCATCAAACCTCTATCAAGTCCAAACAAAGGAAAGAAATCAACAGACCACCCAGCATTGACCTTACTAACAGAAATGACAACAGCTCCTCTACATCGGTGAGACCAAATGGAGGCTCGGAGACCGCTTTGCAGAGCAAGTGTGCTCTGTTCACAACAACTGACAACACCTTCCAGTTGCAAACCATTTCAACTCCCCCTCCCACTCCCTGGACGACATGTCCATCCTGGGTCTCCTCCAGTGTCACAGCGACACCACCCACAAACTGGAGGAGCAGCACCTCAAATTCCGCTTTGGGAGCCTACAACCCAATGGTCTCAATGTGGACTTTACCAGTTTCAAAATCTCCTCACTCCTGGCCTCATCCCATGACCAGCCCTCCCTCTCATCCCTGCCTCCTTGACCTGACACAACCTGACACTACCTGTCCATCTTCTCTCCCACCTTACTGACCAATCACCATCACTCCCTACCTGCACTCACCTATCACCATCCCACCACCTTTCCCAGCCCTATCCCTCCTCTCTCTATTTATTTCAGGGCTCCCTTCCCCCTCTCCCATTTCTGAAGAAGGGTCCCAATCCAAAACACTGACTTTCCTGCTCCTCTGATGCTGCCTGGTGTGATGTGCTCCTCCAGCTCCACACTGTGTTATCACTGACTATAGCATCGGCAGTTCTTTCTATCTCTGAGCAAATACAGCACTGTAGATTCTGCAAAGTCCTCCTTTTCTAGTTGTTGGTGAACCATCCCACAGACTGGTCAAGCAACAGCCTGACATAGCGATGCTCATGGAAGCACAACTTACCATCAATGCCCCACACCACTATCACCATTGCTGGGTAAGTCCTGTCCCATTGGCAGGACTGAATCACCAGACATGGTGGTAAAGTGATATACAGTTGGGAGGGAGTCTTCAACACAAAATCCAGACCCTATGAGGTCTCACAGGTCAAACATGGACAACGAAACTCCCTACTGAGTACCAGCTACTGCTAACCAACCCCGATTAGTTCATAGTCTGTTTTCTTCCAAGGTGGACACCAAATAGTGGAGCACTGAGTATGGCAAGGTCACAGAACAGACTGGGTGAGGGTCCTCAATACCCGTCACTAAGAAGAGCTCAATAGCACCACTACTGACTGAACTGGCAGAGTCCTAAAGGTCATACGTGTTAGACTGGATTTGCTGTGGTTGTTGAAGGAATCAAAAAAAGGAAAAACATCAAATTAAATTTGACTTCAATGATGTACCTGTTGCAAATGTTTTCATCCATGACAGTATCAGTAGGAGTGACTACCACACAGTCTACATAGAGACTAAGTCCAGTCTTTACGTTCAGAATACCTTGCATTGTGCAAGATAGATTTCAAACACATCTAGCTACTTATAATAGGACACTGATGAGGTGCCGTGAGCCATCAATAGCAGCAGAATTATAATCAATATAATTGTACTTCATGGCCTAGTGTAAATTCCATTCTATCATTACCTTCAAGCCAAGAGATCAACACTGTTTCAATGAAATGCACAGGACAGCATGCCAACAGCACCAGGCAGTCTTAAAAAATGAAGTGTCAACCTACTGAAACTGCAAAACAGAACAACTTGTGTGTCAAGCAGAGGAAACAGCATGCAATAGACAAGGTCAAACAATCTCATGACTCATGGATCAGATCTAAGTTCTGCAGTCCTATCACATCCAGATCAGAATGTTGATTGACAACTAACTGGAGCTGAAGGCTCCACAAATATTACCATCCTCAGTGATGGAAGAGCCCAGCACATCAGTACAAAAGACAAGGTTGAAATATTTGCAGCCATCTTAAGCCAGAAATGCCAAGTAGGTGATCGATCTCCTGAGGTCTCCAGCATCACAAACAACAGTCTTTAATCAATTCAATTCACTCCACATGATATTAAAGAATGGCTGGAGGCATTTATGTAAAGGCTATGGGCCCTGACAGTATTCCAGCAATAGTACTGAGGACATGCGAGGATCAGTGCTGAGTCCACTGCCTTTTATGTCATTTATATGAATGATTTAGATGTGAATATAGGAGACATGGTTAGTAAGTTGGCACATGACATCAAAATTGGTGGTGCAGTGGACAGTGGAGAAGGTTACCTCAGTGGACCTTTGTTCAGATGGGCCAATGGGCCATCGAGTGGCAGGTAGAGTTTAATTTAGATAAATGTGAGATGTTGCGTTTTGGTAAGGCAAACCAGGGCAGGACTTAAATAGAAGTTGCTGGAAAGGCTCAGCAGGTCTGGCAGCATCTGTGAAGAAAAAATCAGAGTTAATGTTTCGGGTCTAGTGACCCTTCCTCAGAACTTATTACTACGCACGGAGTGCAGTCAGTTCAGAGGGAGATAGGTCAAGATTTGATGGGGGGGTGGGCAGAGAAATTGAAGTGATCAATATCATGTCGACAGTTGTCAATGAACAGACCAAGTGCAGGTAAAAGGCCAGAGGAAGGGGTCCAGGTGGAAGGAGAGTGTTCAAACTGGGCTAAGGGGTCTGTGGGACGGGGAGAGGGCTCTTGTCCAGAGAAATGGGCACGGAAGCAAAGACAACGGAAGAAGAGTTTAATGTCATGTCGTGCCCAAAATTCATTAAGGTGGGGACGCAGAGGAATAAACCTGAGATCTTTGCTGAATACAGAATGTTCAGCACCGGAGAGTGAAGGTTAGGAGGAATGGTGAATACCCAACAGGAGGTGGGGGTGGGGGAGGGGATGGAGTCAGAGGAAAGGGGAGGGGAGGAAGGCTCCAGAGGGCCGTGGGTATCTCCGAGTTGTTGCATCTTGTGGGCCTTGATTCCTGAAAGGAAAAGAAAAAGTTTCTTGTTAGCACAGTGAATGAGCCGGAGGATGAAGTGGAACTGCGGAGTGGCGCAGCCCTGAGCCAGTGTGTTGCGATGCCGTTGGAGAGAAAGGTTGAGAGTGTGTATGTGGCGCCGCATGGCACTGAGTGTGGATCTCAGGATGCAGCGAAAGCAGCTGTCCGTGGAACGTTGAATGTCATGGAGATATCTGTAATCCTGGGAGGATTCAAAACATGAGGGACGAAACTTCAGTTTGAATCCATGTGGGGTAAGCCTGAACCAGAGGCAGTCACTGAGAAATGTGATATGGCTGCGGAAACGAGTTTTAGCAAATACTTGGTCAAACATCAGGAGTGAGAGTGAAATTAATGTCAGTGGGCAAGAAGAAAGATTGAAACAAAAGAACCCGTCGGAGAGAGGAGCAGAACTTCTTTCAGGTGGGCATGCCTAGAACAGATGTGGCAGTGAGTTAAACACTAAATAAAAACCAAAAGAACTGTGGATGCTGTAAATCAGAAACAAAAACAGAAACACAGCTTTTCCAGCAACTTCTAATTTTGTTCCTGATTTACAGCATCATCAGTCCTTTCGGTTTTTACAGGGCAGGACTTATACAGTTAGTGGTAGGGCCTCGGGGAGTGTGCCGAACAAAGAGACCTGGGGTTGCAGCTGCATAGTTCCTTGAAAGTGGAGTTGCAGGTAGACAGGGGAGTGAAGAATGGATTTGGCACACTTGCCTTCATTGGTCAGTGCACTGAGTATAGGAGTTGGGACATCATGTTGCGGCTATACAGGACATTGGTTAGAATACTGCATCCACTTTTAGAATACTGCATTCAATTCTCATCTCCCTGCTACAGGAAAGATGTTGTTAAACTTGAAGGGTTCAGAAAAGATTTACAAGGATGTTGGGTTTCAGCTATAGAGAGAGGCCGAGTAAGCTGGGGCTTTTTTCCCTGCAGAGTCGGAGGCTGAGGGGTGACTTTGCAGAGTTTATAAAATCATGAGGAGCATGGTTAGGGTGAATAGTCAAGGTCTTTTTCCCAGGGCAGGGAAGTCCGAAACTAGATGGCAGAGGTTTAATGTGAGAGGGGAAAGATTTAAAAGGGACCTGAGGGGCAACTTTTTCACGCAGAGGGTGGTGCATACATGGAACGAGCTGCCAGAGGAAGCGGTGGAGGCTGGTACAATTACAACATTTAGAAGACATTTGGATGGGTACTTGAATAGGAAGGGTATAGAGAGATATGGGCCAAATGCTGGCAAATGGGACTAGATCAGTTTAGGATATCTGGCTGGCACGGCCGAGCTGGAGCGAAGGGTATGTTTCTAAGCTGTATAATTCTGTGGCTCCATATGCTTCAGAACTTGCTGCTCCCCTAACCAAGCTGTTCCAGTACAGTTTCAATGCTGGCATCTACCTGATAATGTGGAAAATTACCCAGGTATGTCCTGTACTCAAAAAGCAGGGCAAATCTAACCCAGCTAATTACCGCCCCATCAGTTTGCTCTGAATCACCAGTATGGAAGGTGTCATCGACACTGCTATCAAGCAGTACCAGCTCAGCAATAACCTGCTCAGTGGTGCCGAGTTTGAGCTCCGCCAGGGTCACTCAGCTCCTGTCCTCATTACAGCCTTAGTTCCAACCTGGACTAAAGAGCTGAATTTCAAAGGTGAGGTGAGAATGACGAATGACAGCCCTTGGCATCAAAGCAGAATTTGACTGCATGTGACATCAGGAAGTTCTAGTAAAACTTGAGTGAATGTGAATCTGGGGGAAGCTCTCAAATAGTGGAGTCATTCCTGGCACATAGGACATCAGTGCAAGAGTTCCATAGGGTAATTTCCTAGGCCCAACCATTTTAACTGCTTCATCAATGACCTTCCCTCCATCAGAAGGTCAAGTCAGGATGTTCTTTGATGATTACACAACATCACCACTCATGACTCCTCAGATGCTGAAGTAGTCCATATCCATAAGCAGAAAGATATTGACAATATCCAGGCTTGGACTGATGAGTGGCTAGTAACATTCATGCCACACAAGTGCGAGGCAATGACAATTGTACAGACTATAAACAAAAACTGAAGTTGCTGGAAAAGCTCAACAGGACTGGCAGCATCTGTGAAGAGAAATCAGAGTTAATGTTTCGGGTCCAGTGACACTTCCTCAGAATTTCTCACTGGACCCGAAACGTTAACTCCAATTTTTCTTCACAGAAAAGCTGCCAGACCTGCTGAGTTTTTCCAGCAATTTCTGTTTTGTTTCTGATTTACGGCGTCAGCAGTTCTTTCGGTTTTTATATTATACAAACCATATTTTCTTTTGTGCCTTTGATTACGGACTGAGGAGGGAAGGGGACTGTTTTGGAGGTCAAGGTTTATGGAAACGCTTTGTGGAAGCAGTTTACCTGACGCTCATTGTGGATGCTGTTTGCACTGCTGCGTGTCCAAGCGATGGGAGAGGGTACTACACTCGGGTGGGTTGCAGGACAGGAGATTCAGCTGGAAGTGCCTGATCGATGACAGGTCACCATTCCACAGAGCAATGACAAAGACCTTCTGCCTGCCAACAACTATATTATTAGCTCCTGGCTAGCTATGGGCGTGAATGTCTGGTTAGAAACTATCTTACCTCTGAAAAGGAAGGAACCACCCTTTACTGTCTTGTAACATGTTCCTCAAGCTTGAACAAATCCAGTTTATATTCCCTTATCAGTTGCTGTAAGCTGTGGCTTTTATCCAATAAATCAGAGACTTTGTAAGTTAAAGTCAACCAGTCACTCTGTGCCTCCTGCAAGCAAGTGAAGATGTTTAGAGGAGGAAGATCAAGGCGCAGCAAGTCCTGACAAGCCAAAGGGATCTTTTCAGAGTACCTTGTCTACAGAAATCATTGAACTGCCTTCCCAGTCTTTCCTGACACCCATGACACCAATGTTTTTTTTGGCTGTCTATGTGTGAGTAGGTGGAGTATTTTCCAATGGATTAGAGAACTATATATTGACAGTTTTTCATAATTGTTTATCTGCAGCTAGAATCTATTTTTTTATAATAAATAGTCATTCTTATTAAGTACAGAAACCTGGTCTGTGCTTTCTGTCAGCTAAATTTAAAAGACAGATGAATTGGGAAATTTTGTGCACTCATAAAATCTTTAAATCTTGTAACGACTGCAGAAATAGGGCATGTTTTCCAGTGACCCACCCCAGTGAGTATCCTAGTGAACACCATCACCCAACAAGAAAGAATTTAATCAATATCCCTTGTTGCTCAATGCCATAACCATCACTGAATGCCTACTATCAACATCTGGTGTCACATTGACCAAAACTAAACATACCAGCCATATAAATAGTGTGGCTGGTCAGAAGCTAGGAACTCTGTAGCAAGTAACTCAGCCCTGTTTCCCCTTGGCTAACACCTGCAAAGCACAAGTCAACAGCATGATTTCAAATCACTTGGATGGTGCAGCTCCAACCAATATACAAGAAGCATGACTCTATCCAGAACAAAGCAGTTCACTTGATCGGCAACCATCAACAATCAATCCCTCCACCACCAATGCACAGTGGCAGCAGTGTCTGCTATCTACCTGATGCATGACATTAACCCCCCATTGCTCTTTCAACAGCACCTTCTAAACCCATGACCTCGATCACCTCAAAGGGCAAGAACACAATCAACTGCAAGATCCCCTCCAAGCCACACACCATCACGAATGGAACTGAATCACCTTTCCTTCACTGTCATTGGGTCAAGAATCCTAAGACTCCCTTCCTAATAGCCTTGTGAGTATCCCTATGCATCAAGGACTGTTGTGATTCAAGAAAGCTGCTCACCACCACCGTCTCCAGGGAAATTAGAAATGGGCAATAAATGCTGTCCTAACCAATGCAACTTGCACCCAGGAACAAATAAATTAAAATAATGCTATTCATGTGAGGCATATGGATTTTTTAAAGGCATTTGATAGAACTCTGCACAACAGAATTGTGAGCAAAATTCGAACATGAAAACTGCTTACAAGAGACTGGAATTGTAGCTTTTCATTTTGCACTTATCAGAACTAGGATGCAAGAAACAGACGTGAAATTAAGAAGACAATTTCACAGAACAAGAGAGTACTATTGGTTAGGCCATCATTGGCATGGAAATGCAGCAAAACAGTTAACTGGCAATCTTAATTCTAGGACCAGGTAGGAAGTTTCTGATTGGTCAGGTCATTGCCATGGGGATGTAGCAGAGACTGCCTGTCTTTATAACTGCTTTGTTGGCAAAGGTACAGTGCATCTGCAACTTCTTATTGCCTACTTAAAACAGGGTCCTATGTACTTTCATACTAATTTCCTGCACGCACAAATGCATCAGACTGCAAGCCCAACTAAAGATCTTAAGTTTAATGTTCAGGGCACAATGGCAAAATATGCAGATCATACAAAACTTGAAAATGTAACGAATCAAAATCAGGATAGCACAGAATTTCAAAAGGACATAGTCAGGTTGGTGGACTTGAGCAAATAAGTGGCAACTGAAATTGAATTCAAGGAAGTCTGCAGTGATTCAATTTGCTGGGAAGAATGGAGAGAGTTAACATAAAGTGTACAGTTTTAAAGGGGTGCAGGAGCAGAGGTAACCGGTGTATATGTGCATATATCAGTGAAGGTGGCAGGACAGGTAAAGAGAGTGGTTAATAAAGTAGACAGTATTCTGGGCTTTATCAAGGGAACATAGATTATGGAAGCAAGAAAGTTATGTTCAATCTATTGAAAACACTAGTTTGGCCTCAAGTGGAGTGCTGCATCTATACTGGATTACAAATGCAGTACGGAATTTTCAATTCCAAAAACCAAGGTGAAGTACAATGGAACTGGATTCCATCAAAGTAGAAAACAATAAAATAAAAGACAAGGTAAACTGGAAAGCAGAAATTAAGTGATATGAAGACTGGGTTTCAAAAGCATACTTTTGTGAATTCTATCAAGAGACATTAGTGTCACTATAAAGCCAGCATCTGCTGCTCATCCCTGACTGCCCTTGAACCACTGCAGTTCCTGTGGCATAGGTACACAACGGATACAGCGGCAGTGAAGGAATGGTGATGTTGATGAACTGGGCTCCGCCTTCAATGAAGATGGGGATATTTTGGGTGTCTGCTCCTCTAGTTATTTGGTTAATTGCCCACCTTTACTCATGATTGAGTATGGCAGGGCTGCAGAGTTTTGCAATGATCCATATATTCCAGAGGTGCTTCAGTCCATTGATCATATGTTGCTTCTGCAGTTTGGCATGCAAGTTGTCCTCTGTTATAACTTCACTATTGTAACAGCGATAGGCTAAAGATACCATAGCATTAACCAAAGTGAGGGTGGTTCCCAAACCAACATTTTTGTAAAGTCCAAATCTTTCAAAGCACAAATAATGTCACAGAGCAGCAACAAAAAAAGAAATTCAACAACACAGAAATGAATATGCAAGTACATTGTGAAAGTGCTTTGGTAACTGTGTCTCCAATGATCACCACATATCTTCCCTATTTGCATATGTTTGAGCAGAGTATTGCTCAAGATTTGCTAGGATACTGCCCATCGACAGACATAGTGACAAAATGCAAATATCAGGTTAACCTTAAAGCAGTATCAACTATATTCAAATCTCTATAGTGGTTGATCTGTATAAAATAACATGCTAGTCTGCACAATTGCTGTATCTGGGACTGACTATTCCATAATGTTTACATGGCACTTTGTACTTATGATGCAAAAGACCTATTCGACCAAGATAAAATCTGAAAGTTGCTGAGTTGCTAATGTAGTGTAATGTGTAATTTGATATTTATTGTTGTTGAATAGTACCTTTACACAAAAACCTAACGAAATCTGAAGTGGCTGCTGTTGTTCCTCCAATTGACTATTTTAAAACTGGCCCACGTTTCCTTGTTTTTCCTTCTTAGAACAGATAGAATAGCCTCTCTAATATGTCAACCTGGCTGTAATGACTACTTACTCATAAGATTTATATGCGAAACTAGCATTTGTTACTCTCTACTCAAACCATATTTGAGAAAAACATAATGATATATTGTCCTCCAAGGCAATAAAACGGTAACCTTTTTAGTTTGAATTACATAATCAGGTTCAGAATCATTTTCTTGCTCAAAGTGAAAGCAGTCAATAAAATAGGTCATAGATAATAGCATTATCATGACATAACCACACATATTACTTTACTTACATTGGCTACTGATCAAAATGGTACTGTTAAAAAAAACTTGAAACTCACATAATTTTGAACTGCCTGTGCTTGTGAAATAAATTGCTGTGAGTGTGGGTCTCCTAACTCATTGGTATAGGTGAGGTTAGAGATTTCTAGACTTCCACTCAGGTAGAAAATGGAGATGGCAGGCGCTGAAAAGGAGAACAATCACACCTTACATCCACATTCTGTAGATTGTATCTACATGGAACTTCTGCTAAGTTGAAATAGACACTCAAGCTAAACTTATACGGAACTGTCAAACACCTAGACAGTAGTTGCTTGACTTCTAATTTATGTAATCAAAATGCAGGATTTAAACTTACACAAGCAGTAACAAAGAACAACAACAATTATTGCTGCTGTTAGAGGGATTACGGGCAATGAGCCAAGGATCCATCTTCTGCAGGGTTCACTTCTTGCCAACCTGTAGGAGGAGAACTCCAGAGGGCAGAGGTAGGTTTTGAGTGCTAATGGACCAACAGAATGGGCCGATGAGAGATTGAGACACTGATCAGTGGGCAAGCTTTCTTTGTCACAGTCTGCAACAGGATATTTCTGAAGAAAAAGAAAGTAGAAACAGAATCTGATCACCTAAAGTGCACTGGAATTTCTATGATAACTGTCACGCTTACAGTGCAGATGGTGATTCAAACACTTTCATTGTTATTTCAGCTGTTTTTTTAACTCTATCCATCAAGCAATTTTGATCCTAGTACAGCATATTTGAAAGGCAAAGCTGTTAAAGAAACATACTTTCATTTGTGTCTATGGATACTGAAAAATATTTAAATCAAATGTAACTTTTACAGCTTGCTGTTTTGTTTTAAATTGTGCATCTGAGTGTAGGTTATATTTTTAATAATAAAAAATTTAGACTAAAACTTATGTTGCATCAAGTAACTAGTACATCAGGAAATATGTTTAGTGATTAGGGCAATTATTTTGTTATTACTGACGTATTTCTGGTTTGTTACAAAATGATCTATTGATTCTGAATCTTGATATTGTAACGTCAGTTTAAGCTTTGCAATTAACGATTAATAACGATCAACTGATCAAGGGAAATACACACCCTTTTTATCCGAGTCTGTATTTCAGACATCATACATTGGAAATTAATTTTACCTGATGAGAAAATTGCTACTTTCATTGTAATTTTACGAAATCATGAAGTTCCATGAAAAGTTGCCGACAAGGCTTTGTGTTACCAAGAAATTTTCATCGATAATTTATAAGTGTTTTAGAACTGATGAGTTGATTTTTGTTTTTTAAAATAAAAACTTGATTTTAAAATTCTTCAATTTTATTTTTCCAGTATGATTGTTAAAATTCAGCCGATTTATCTTTCCAGGCGATGGCACCTTACCTGTTGCCCACTGGTGAATGTTACCTGTTTTTGTTGATGAGCGACAGCTTCTGAAATACTGAAGACCTCACAGATCCTCCGTTTTGAAAAAGTTAACATCGCCTTAGGTCGTTAAAAGCAGAAGCTGCTCAGGATCACCCACTTCCACAACCGTCCAGAGCCACTCCGATCCTACTTTATCTGCAATGACCCTATAAGCACCGTTGTGACCAATTTTTACACCAGCCTCTGAGAGCCCACGGTCCCAGAAGAGTTTTTGCCCTACTCTGGCCTCCTGGTGAGCGGGCGAATGGCCACCGGACAGCGAGCCCAGCGGAAAGGGAGCAGCAAATTACAGGCACAGAAACTGCACAGGAACCTTAACCAAAAGTCGATCCAGGGCACGTGTCCTGTGGGAAACTGCGCCGCCCTGAGTCCTGCTGAGAGTCTTCAAAAAGAGCTTTCGGGCATGAAACCACCTCATTCGACTAGAGCCTTTGCAATGCTCCAACACCGCGTCCAATTCTGCTGAACGGACGTGTAACCTCAAGTGTGAACTGCTTTTCTGTGCACGGATATGTATACTGTCTAATCAGCCGAGTGTTCACCTGTTATGTACACAACAGTAACAAAGACAGAAATTGCTGGAAAAACTCAGCAGGTCATTAGCTTCAGGCTCCTTCTTTAGAATGGGTCGCTGGACCCGAAATTTTAACTCTGCTTTTTCCCCACGGATACTGCTGAGTTCTTCTATCAATTTCTGATTTCCAGCGTCCGCAGTTGTCCGATTATTTTTTGTCATGAGACACAAGCTGGATTTGTTATTTTCTAATCAATCTGCTCAGAATTTTTTTATACACTTCTGGAGCAGGTGGGATTTGAACCCAGGTCTCTTAGATCAAAGGATGGAGCACTGCATCACAAGAGCTGGAAGGGAAAGTCATCATAGTCCTACCAGACCATAGGGCTGCTGTCTCATTACAGCATGGACAGATACATGAATAGGAAAGGTTTAGGGGGATATGGGCCAAATGCAGGCAAATGGAACTAGTTTAGTTTGGGAAACTTGGTCAGCATGGATGAGCTGGACTCAAGAGTCTGCTTCTCTGCTGTATGATTCTATGACACTATGGGATAGACTCTATGGGTAGTGGTGAGGGTCACTACACTGCAGACAAGAGCAAAGTTGAGAAGGAGAGTCCTTTATGGTAATCTCAGTTGGAAAAGGAATCTGTTGAGTGTTTCATGTCTTTTATGGTCAGATCACTGATGTTATCTGCAAAGGTGGCAAGATGCCACATGTGGATTGTATTGTGTCTGAGTTACTAGATTCACAAACATGCAGTTGGAAGCAGAATTTCCTGTCTATCTGCACCCAGGCAGGTATAAAACAGAGACATCGAGGAAATTCGGAAGCTCATTTCTTTTGCATGTGATTATGCTCACCCACCTTTGTTGCTCTGTTTTGCTCTGGGCTCGTAAAAGTGTCTTGCCCCCTTGCTAAAGATCTGGACAAATGATTTTCCTGCCATTAGCAACTAGTTCAAAACAAGTGTAAGAAGTTCTGAGTTATAATATGTGCCATGCAGAAACAAAATCTGGCGGTCCTAAAGTTTTGGAAAGAAGCCGAAAGAACTGCGGATGCTGTAAATCAGACGCAAAAATAGAAATTGCTGGAAAAGCTCAGCCAGTCTGGCAGCATCTGTGGGGAGAAATCAGAGTTAACTTTTTGGGTCAAGTGACCCTTTCTCAGAAAGTTTTGCCAGACCGGCTGAGCTTTTCCAACAATTTCTATTTTTGTCTCTAGAGTTTTGCAGTTGTTTTTGTTTTTGTGTTGAATTTTAGTTGACCCTCACTAACGTTTTTTTGTTGTGTCTGTGGTTGGATTTGAGGGGCATCTGCCATTTTCGGATTAAAAGAAATGTTAACAAGATAACTTCAATGCTTATCTGTATGTATTTGGTACAGCTGCTATAATCATGTGACTGGACTTAGCAGGAACAGAAACTTGAACTGGAGTTCAATCCGGGCAAGTGTGAGGTGATGCATTTTGGGAGGTCTAATTCTAGAGCGAACTATACTGTAAACGGAAGAGCCTTGGGAAAAGTTGATGAGCAGAGAGATCTGGGAGTTCAGGTCCATTGCACCCTGAAGGTGGCTGCACAGGTGGATAGAGTGGTCAAGAAGGCATATGGTATGCTTGCCTTCATCGGACGGGGTATTGAGTATAAGAGCTGGCAGGTCATGTTAAAATTGTACAAGACTTTGGTTCGGCCGCAATTAGAATACTGTGTACAGTTCTGGTCGCCACATTACCAAAAGGATGTGGAAGCTTTGGAGAGGGTACAGAGAAGGTTTACGAGGATGTTGCCTGGTATGGAAGGTGCTAGCTATGAAGAGAGGTTGAGTAGGTTAGGATTGTTTTCATTAGAAAAAAGGAGATTGAGGGGAGACCTGATTGAGGTCTTCAAAATCATGAAGGGTATAGACAGGGTTGATAGAGATAAGCTTTTTTCCAGGGTGAGGGATTCAATAACAAGGGGTCACGCGTTCAAGGTGAGAGGAGAAAAGTTTAAGGGGGGATACACACGGAAAGTACTTTACACAGAGGGTGGTAGGTGCCTGGAACGCATTGCCAGCAGAGGTAGTAGAGGCAGGCACAGTAGATTCACTTAAGGTGCGTCTGGACAGATGCATGAGTAGGTGGGGAGCAGAGGGATACAGATCCTTAGGAATTGGGCAATAGGTTTAGACAGTGGATTTGGATCGGCACAGGCTTGGAGGGCCGAAGGGCCTGTTCCTGGGCTGTACGTTTTCTTTGTTCTTTGTTCTTCTTTGTTCTCAGAAGTCAGAGTGGGTCAGATGAACTATTGCATTAAAATTTGCATTAAAATTTGCATTAAAAATTGCTTCAGCTCAATTTATGTTTATGAGAAACATTTAAAAAAAAGCTACATACTCGAATTGCACATTGTCCCTATCATTAACGATGTAGAATTTCACAGAATCCCTACAGAGTGGAAACAGGCCATTCAGTCCAATGGGTCAACAACGACCGTCTGAAGAGCATCCCACCCAGACTCATCCCCCTACCCTATCCCTATAACCCTGCATTTCCCATGGCTAACACACCTAGCCTGCACATCCCTGAACACTATGGGCAATTTAGCATGGCCAATCCACCTAACTTGCACATCTTTGGACTGTGGGAGGAAACTGAAGCACCCAGAGGAAACCCATGCAGACACAGGAAGAACGTGCAAACTCCACACACACGGTCGCCTGAGGGTGGAATCGAACCCAGGTCCCTGGGGCTGTGAGGCATTAATGAGGCTGTTAGTGACTTTGCACTTAAACAACTGTGAATAGCACATTGATCAGGGCATTCAAAGCAGGGCTCAGGAGCCTTAGTGTGGTAACAAGATGAAATTTTATGGTCATGGACTTTGAGGCAGCAATGTCTCTGGTGGAGCTCTGACTGTTTTGTTTGAACAATGTTTCATAGACTTAAATTTTCAACAGGGGAATCCTGCTAAAGAACAAGCTGCTCAGATTATACCTCCTATTTCTGCTGCACTTTTGAGGTGAATTCAATGTGAAATCTAATTGTCCTCATTAAGAGCAACTGGAAGACTTCTTGATACTCTGCTTCCTGAGAAAGATGTGTCTGCCAGGATCTCACAGTCAACAGTGCTTGTTTGGTAACATCTGTCTAACCAGAATGTCAGACTGGCAGCCATCTGAATATCTCAAATCTTATCCTTTTTGCCTTCAAGAACTAAGATTAATTGGCCAAAGATTCCCAAAGTGAAAAACAGAAATTAGTTTTCTTTTCCCCCTTTACCTGACGTATATATGTGTGTGTTCATGAGTATGTGTGTGTATTTTGGGTTTTTCAAGGGGCAACTGTTTATATTTTCATTTTGCAAACTAAGTCTATTAACCAGTTTTGCATCTTCAGCGAAGAAGAGTCTGATGAAGAACCCATAAGATCATAAGATATAGGAACATAACGAAGCCAGTCTGCTGCACTTCTCAATCATGGCTGATATATTTCTCAACCCAATTTACTTATCTTTCCCCATAACCTTTGATACCCTTACTAATCAAGAACTTTTCTACTGGACTCGAGCCACTAACGGTTTATCTCTGTACAGATGCTGCCAGACCAGCTGAGTTTCTCCAGCACTTTCTTTTCTTTTTGGGTCAATACTCAGGACTCAGCTCTTTGCAGTCAGAAAGAACATTTACACTCACTGGATTTGTTTCAACTCAGTCATTATTCGCTGGTTCATTTCTCAGAGCAATATCCTGAACAAACAGCCAGAAAAACATTTTTAATCAAACTGTTCAGACAGGTTATGACACACCTTTGTGGTAAATGGGACCTGAACCAGGACCTTCTGGTCAAGAGGTAGGGACACAACTGTCCCAAACAGCCCTGATACGGACAATCACTCAACCTGCCTGATTTAAAACTTAAATAAAGCCCAGCAGTTAATTGTCAATGACAATTAATTAGTGCATTCTCTAGGGCATCATTTCTAGCAATCAGCACTCTAATGCATTATAAATATTATTTTTACCCTAAAATTGGTGTTCTTTTAAATTGTCCTGTTGAATGCAAGACAAAAAAAAACTGACGATAATTTGCCTTTTATTTTGTACAAAAATTACATTGTTAACATGATTGTCTGTTCTTAAACATGCCATGCTAATGTGCATGAATAATGGCTTCAAACTTGCATTTTCATACTTTGAAGAGGAATGTATGTGAATTTGGTGGTTCCCAATTGCTTACACTGATTTTCACTTGTGCTTTTGTTAATATTCCTGCATATTTTAATGCGATTGCAATACATATACAGCTAAGCAGACAACAAAAACTTTGTGTCTAGTAGGAAGTTCTTTCCAGGTGTATTTTCCACATTATACCATGACAGCGTGACCTGCCCCATGAAGCTCGCTGTGAGTAGTTCAAATGAAAAAGCAAATGCTGCAACCTTGTTCAAAAAACAACCTATGAATCAGAGCGTGAAACAATTGTAGAAAGTGATTCCAATGAAATAATGAACTGAAAGAACAGTAGCAAACTTATATGAGTTAAAATAACTTTCTTAAGGAAAAAGCAAAGAAAAGGGAGCAGGGCATAACTTGTTGAAGTTTACGCACATACTATACACCACTGGAGTATTTCTTTCTTCCTCTGGGTGAGCATCCCTCACAGTCAAATACAGTTCTCATGGATACTGCCATACATTGGTTTGGATCAACATGAAAAATATAGTATCATCAGTATGTGAAAAAGCAATGTTTTGGATCCTTCAATCAATGTTCCTACCACTGACAGAGTAATTCAGAAACAAATTGGGATACAATTACATTTTTCCCTGCTTTTATATTTGTATAAGAAGAACAGCAGAGTAACACTTGGATTCCACATTTGAATTCCATTCAAGTATGCAAGGAAATAAATTGTGGATATTGACAGAATTTTTTTTTTTGTTTATGTATTAATGACTTTAACTTCCTCCTATTTTTGATAGGACAGAGACTATTTCGAGTTTTACTTGAGAATGGCACTTTCCTCCCCCAGAACTGCACTAACTTGGATCTCTTCATAATACAGAGCAGTTATACTTAATCCTTGCATCACATAAATCCTCACACACAAGTAATTGGAATAAAAGTAATTTCCAATGCAAGTACAGCTTATCAGATCACTACTGTAACTTCGTCAAATCAAAGGAAAAAGTATATCAAAATCAAAATCTTTTGAATTAAACCAAGGTAGAAGGTTTCACAATTTAGAAGGTAACTTAACACTTTAAGGAGCACAAATAAGGCATAGAATGAGTTCCTGTTTTTTTTTATATTCATTCATGGGATGTGGACATAGCTGGCAGGGCCAGCATTTATTGTGGTGATGGTGAGCTGCTTCCTTGAATTGTTGCAGTCAATGTGCTGTCGGTAGACCTGCAATGCTTTGGATCCTTCAATAAATATTCCTATCACTGAGAGAGTCATTGTGAAATGAATTGACAGACAACTACAATTACTCGAAAGTGAAAAAAAGATGTGACTATTTTCTAGAAGTAAAAGGTACTGCAGATGCTGGAGAATCCGAGATAACAAGCATGGGGCTATTTTCTAATTTGTTCTGGTTTGTTTTCTGTAAAACAATACAAAATGTAATGTGATTGTAGTCTATTCACTTTTGACAGGAAATGTGGCTAATGCCTGATCTTTGAAAACTTTACCAATTACTGACTAAGAATGGATATTTCCTGTCACCCCTCAGATTTCTTCAAATACAGAAAACAATAACTCAGTCTCCAAACTGCACTTCAAGAGATTTTCTTAAGCTAAAGTAAATGCAATGAACTGTACAAAATTTATCCTTTCTGTCAAGCAGTAAATATCCATAGCTTGAAATTGGCTCCAAAAGATAAAATAAACTTGGTACATCTAGAGTTTTTTTCTCACCTATGGTGTTTATCATGATAAACATAAAAATAGAGGTGAATCACTCAGTTTCTAGATCTTGTGTATTATTATTTCTCCATTCCCAGAAAACAATGTATTCATTCTACAATAATGTTATTTGAAATAACAACTCGTTATGGAGTGCAGAGCTGTGTTTTAATTAGTTATATTAAAGTTGGGAAACTGAATTTAAATTTTCAACTGCTTTTGCATGTTATATCTGTAACATAAGTGTTCACATGCATAATTTTCACTGTCTTATAATTTTGGAAATTATTTTTTCATTTAAATAGCATAATTGAAGAGTTATATTTACCTTATTATCATTTTGATAAATATGTAATCCTTCTTAATGTAAACACATTGAAAAGTCACACTAAGTTCCATTATATAATCCAAATGTGTATCTATGTAAAATCATCAACAATTGGTAAAGTAGAGACATGCTGCTGGATCCACGTGGCAAACTTTGATACTCTTGTGTAGACCCCAGGATAATTTTCTCTTCCACATCCATGTCCCCAACTAACAATGCCAGTCAGAAACCATCTTCCACCAATTCTTTCCTGACAAGATAATGGTCCTCCAGAGTCACCCTGCAATATTAATCAAAGTCCTGAAAAGACTGACAATGAAAATAAATATTACAAATTTAAAACATTATCGATCAGATTTTTCCAAAAAGAATGGTGTCTGAAAGGCACATCAATCACACAGAAGTTGGTCAGTGTTGTGTGTGCTGCAGAACTAACCACCATTGGATAATTGTTTTGATAGAGTGCTGGCACCAATCCTCATTTCTAATCAACTTGTTCAGAGATGTTATTACACACCCATAGAGCAGCCAGGTCTCCTGGTTCAGAGATGGGGTCACTAAAGCCCATAATCACAAACCTATCAACTCATCGCTCTTACTTATTGGCAGTCTTCAAACCTCGGCTCCCAGAATATTATCTGGGTCTCTGGATTAATAGTCCAGCAGCTATCGCCTTCCAAGCATTGTGCATTAATTTAGGTAACCTCATCTGTTGTGGGAATTGAATTCATGCTATTGGGCATCACTGCACTACAAACCAGCTGTGCAGCTCACTGAGCTAACCAACAGTACAAACTCTTTTTTTTCTATACTATGTCTAAGGGCCTATTTGATTAATAGTACTCCCCAGGGCTAACCTGTGAAATATTTCAGATTGCATGGAGCTTAATGCAGTCTTCAACATGAACCCTTTCAGAGCCAGTATTTCATGCAACAGTCAATGAATTACAAATTGCCACATAGTGTTGGCTGGTTTGTTCTGTTTCACTGTGAGCAGTGTGAAGTCAGCATCTTACAAGTTAAAAATCATAATTTTCATAAGCCTGTTGTATTTGTATATGACTAATTACTGGAAGATAATTCCAATAATTATCAGCATTAGTACCCTTTTAAGAACATGTCATTATCGATGACTTCCAAATGTGCCTTGCTGGTCAGAAAGTAAACAAGATGCTTTCAAAAGAGGAATAAGGCTGTTCTTTGCAAAGGAACAACATGCAGAGTTATAGGGAGAAGGTAGGAGAATGGCACAATGTAAGTTGTTCATTCACAGAGCTGGTATGGGCATGATGAGCAAATGGCTTCTTTCTGTGCCATGAAGTATTTGTGTGAAAGGCTGGGTTTCATTCTGTTTGGGTGTGACTTGGTCTCAGAGATAATAAAACTGTAAAATTTTAATATATTTGTTTCTTATTTTACCTTCTTTTGCATCCAACCTTTCCTGTGCTTTTTATTTCTCTTTCAGTATGATTTCAAATGGAATTCGCCAACTTTATTTTATCCCATTCATTGGTCATTCCACTGCTTATTTCTCAATGAGAGAATTTCAATGGTTAATGAAATATACTGTTTGTCCCACTAATCACTAAGATCCCAGATATCCATGGACAAAATTAGAACTCCAATGTCAGTTAAAACACTAGAAGCCCCACCAAGTTCTCAACATTAATGATACCTTGCAGGATCTTTGTGGCCTCCTGAAACATGTATTAACACTTGCTGAGTTTTGAGGAAGGGTCACTCAACCCGAAGCATTAACTCTGATTTCCCTTCACAGATGCTGCCACACCTGCTGAGCTTTTCCAGCAATTTCTGTTTTTGTTTGCGTTTGTTGTTAAAAATAGCTGGACCTGGGAGCTGTGCATGACTCTGGGCTGAAGGGTCTGTTTCTTATGACTCTACGACTGTGAGATGTGGGGTAACCTCCTGGATCAGGTCCTAAAGCTTTTTGGGCTAGTGGGCTAGGGTTGTAGGCAGGATGGCCAGGGCCATGAGATCACCATGGCCTTCAATTGCTTTGTGATTGACTTCTCTCAGTCTGTCTTCAGGGAACATCAGCCTCATCTCCTACCTGCAGCATGGATTATGGGGGTAAATTTTCAAGGCCTCGGTAAGAACTTCAGTCTACTCCATGATGTAAGTGGTGCTAAAACTCTGATATACAACACTTTCTGGCACAAATATGATGTTGTTACTTCATATGCTGAGGAGAGGAATAGATGAGATGCCTGTCTATATAATGATTTGATGCAAAAGTAATCATCAATTGTTAATAAAGCCATGGATTGTTTGAGTTTTGCAGGGTTTGAGACTGGCCTTGAGCAAATTTAGCAGTAAATTCTTCAAATGCCGCTCTTCCAGTTCCCCATTGGACCCCTCCACTTCTGGGGTTTTCTATTGAAAATGGCAGCAAAAATGCACTATATATACACAAATATGGGGGGTGCATAGAAATGGTATGATATGCTTGCTATAATTTGCATTATGGGAATACTGAGTTCACAATTGCAAATAGCTTATTTAATTGAAGACAGGCCAATTCGTTGCACAGGGTATAGTGGTTTTGAACTGCTACAGTGAAATGAACAGAGGAGGGAACTAATCCAAATATGAAAATGAGCGTGATCGTAGACAAGCAATCAAATCAGGAACGTGTCATGGTGGGAACAGATTTCTGAGAGTTTATGAAAGTGGAAAATCCTGTTTTATCACCTTTATCATGTCATCTTTTATTGTTTCTGAGTCATAGAAAGCAACAGTTACTTTCTGCATTAGGATCTACTTTTGTACTTACCGTGGTACCAATATGATGCAAAAACTCCAGTGTAATTTAATCATGAAATATGCTTCAATTATTTTGACTATTAGCAAAACATAGAACATAGAACAGTACAGCACAGTACAGGCCCTTTGGCTCACGATGTTGTGCCGAACGTTTACACTAATCCTAAGGTCTATTTAACCTCCACCCCTACCTTATTCTCTCGCCTATATGCCTATCTAATAGCCGCTTAAATGCCCCTAATGAGGCCAAGCCCACTACCCTCTCCGGCAATGCATTCCACACCCTGACCACTCTCTGAGTAAAGAACCTACTTCCACTCACTTTAAAACTATGCCCCCCTCATAATAACTTCATGGCCCTTGAACTCAATTCCTCTATTAATGAAAGCTAACACACCATACGCCTTCTTGACAACTCTATCCACCTGGGTGGCAGCTTTAAGGAACTGTGGACATGAACCCCAAGATCCCTCTGCTCCTCCACACTGCCAAGAATCTTTCTGTTAACCATGTATTCTGCTTTCAAGATTTTCCTTCCAAAATCAATCACCTCACACTTTTCTGGGTTAAACTCTATCTGCCACTTCTCATCCCAGCTCTGCATCCTATCAATGTCCCTTTGTAACCTAGAACAGCCCTCCGCACTATCCACAATTCGACCCACCTTCGTATCATCTGCAAACTTACTAATCCACCCTTCCACTCCTTCATCCAAATCATTTACAAAGATTACAAATAGAAGAGGACCCAGAACAGATCCTTGTGGTACACCACTCGTAACTGAGCACCATGTTGAATATTTTCTGTCCACTAGCACCCTTTGTCTTCTAAGGGTCAGCCAATTCTGAATCCAGTCTGCCACATTTCCCCCTATCCCATGCCTCCTCACCTTCTGCATGAGCCTACCATGGGGAACCTTATCAAACACCTTACTTAAATCCATGTATACCACATCCACTGCTCTACCTTCATCCACGTGTTTGGTCACCTCTTCAAAGAATTCAACAGGGTTTGTGAGGCATGATCTACCCCTCACAAGTCCATGCTGACTATCACTAATCAAACTGTGCCTTTTGAAGTGATCATAAATCCTACCTCTCAGAGCCCTTTCCAATAATTTGCCCACCTCTGATGTAATGATAGGTCTGTAAAGATGCTACATTATGGTAGTTGAATCTAGTATTGAGCTAGATCAATACTAATAACGTCAATGTGCATAAAGATATGCAATGGAGTTGATAATTCATTGTTTCAATTGCCACAAGTCTGATCTGTCAGATTTGTACACCTGACATCAGTAAATAGACGTGTTTGCCCAGGTAGCTATATTAGCCACAAATGCAAAGTATTACAACTGTTTAAAACTTGCATACATAGCAAGTTAAATAGATCTCTCTGCAAATATGCACATGGCTGCATTAATTTTTCAACCACACAGGAAAGCCTACTTTGTGTGACTGATCTTCCCTTAGCAAGTCTCTTGAGATATCAGATAAATTGTGTCTATTCTAGATCAATGGGTTCTGAGATAGCTGATATATCCAATGCATAATCTGCAAACTCTGTCACAGGGAGGATACTTGGTGCTTTTTGGGACAGGAAGGTGAGTTGTTTACAGGTTTGTGCACTATCCCTGTGTCTTGGCTTTGCCTCTAATTGGTCCCAACAAAGTTTTTTGATGTGTTTTGTGCCTTCCCAAATAAATTTCCATTTTGGTCGGTCAGAAGTTGGCGACTCCCATGTGCTGACAGATGTGTTTGATTTCTTCGGGGTGCTTCAAGATATTCCTAAAGCATTTCCATTCTTCTCCTGGGAGTCTCTCGCTGTGAATGAATTCAGAGGTAGTTATGAATGATTAAGGCCTCAATGCTAAGCATGTTGTTTTGGGAGAAGGCACTTCTGGATGGCTTTTCTTGCCACCTAATTTTGAAAATTTTGTGACAGCAACACAGATTAAAACAAGCTGCATGGTGTGAATGATGTGGCATTTTTCAAAAACTGTTGAAATGTTAGTTACAAAGAACAGCTTTTCTTCATTCATACATGGGACGTAGACATCATGCTTTGGTCGGCATTTATTGCCAATCCCTAACTGCCTGGAGCGCAGTTAAGTGTCAATCATATCGCTGTGGGTCTGCAGGCACATGTAAACCAGACTAATTAAGGACAGCAGATTTAGTTATCATCGTAGTCAGAGATGTACAGTCTGGAAACAAACCCTTTGGTCCAACGTGTCCATGCCAACCAAATATCTTAATTTTGGTCCATATCTCTCTAAATACTTCATATGCATGTACCCATCCAGACGTCTTTTAAATGTTGTGATTGTAACTGCCTCCATGATTTCCTCTGGCAGCTCATTCCATACATGCACTACCTTATGAATGAAAGTTTCCCCTTAGATCCCAATTATATCATTCCCCTCTCACATTAACCTTTGCCCCCTAGTTTTGGACTTCTCTACCGTGGGAAAAATATTTTGGCTATTTACCCTATCCACATCCGTCATGATTTAATAAACATCTATAAGGTCACCCCTCAGTCTCCGACGCTTCAGGGAAAATAGCCCCAGCCTATTCAGCCTCACCCTATTGCTCAAACCCTTTAGGACATTAGTAAATCAGATAGGTTTTTACAGCTAAGGTTACATGGTCATCACTTCTTTCTTATTCCAGAGATTTACTGAATTCAAGTTGTGCCATTTGCCATGGTATGATTCAAACCCATGTCACCAGAAAATTAACCTGGGGTTCTGGATTATTATTCCAGAGGCATTATCACAGCACCTCTGCCTCCCCTTAGGCTGTTATACACTAAACAATTGCATATGTAGTCTTTCTGAAAAGGGCAATATTTTTCCACCAATAATTGCGTAAAATACAGCATTGCTCACTATTTCTGATTTTCTTGGTGACTTGGTATTTTCATCCATTGAGGGGAGACTGTGCAACGCTGGAAATAGTGTCAATGCTCTGAGCCAGCTGGATTCAAATCCCACCTGCTCCAGAGCTCTGAACATGTTGATTAGAAAATATCTATAATGCTGGAAATAGAAAATCTGAATGCTCATCAATTGTTAGTAAAAACGTTAACAGTTAAGTTCAATTTTAACTCTGGTAAAGTTATTTGCCCTTCTACTTACACGACAGGCATCTCTTTTCCCTGAAAGTAATCCTGCACAGAGCATGCGTGGAGTGACAAGTCCATAGGTGGAACGGCAGAGTGACTGATTCATGATTTCAACCTCTGCTTGTTGAAGAACTGTAGAATCACTGCTATCTTCAGGCAGGCAAAAAAAATTACAAAAGCATTACTTAACTTTGATCAGTTTTAATATGCTCAGTAGAATTTTTAACACTTAATTCAGTATTTGGGGAAAGACAATAATTTCATGATTATGTCACTTAACCAGCAATCAAAAATCTCAGGCTAACCCACTAAGAACATATGTTCATCTCTGACTATGGCAGCTGGTGGAATTTGAATTTCATTAATAAGCCTGAAATGCAAAGCTACTCTCAGTCCTGGTGACTATGAAACAATCTTTGACTGCAGTAGAAAGCATTCAGCATGTCAGTATCCTTTAAGGACGCAAACCTACGACCCTTTTTTAGCCTCTGTGTAACCCCAGATCCACAGCAACATGGTTCGCTCCTAATTGCCCTCTGAAATGGTATAGCAAGCCATTCAGTTCAAGCCTAATTAGGGATAGGCAATAAATGCTGACCTTGTCAGTGACAAGTCCCTTGGTCAGGACTCTACCACGGTGCCACAAGAACACTAGCAATGGTGCCTGACGTCAACCAGGAATGACATTTTGTACTCCTTTGGAACAATAATCATGTCTCTGCCTCTGGGCTAGTAGGTCTGAGTTCAAGTTCCGCATCTCTTGAAGGTGTGTCATGACATGTATGACTGCTCTAAATATTTAACAATGTCCTTCACCTACGTACATGAAAAATACCTGATTATGGTGAGTAAGGTGATGACCAAGTGATATTGTTGCTAGTCTAGTAATGTAGAGATCTAGGTAATGTTTTGAGGACCTAGCATATGGAGGAATTTGGATTTAGTTTACATTTCTAATTTAAAAAAGAAACAGCATTAAAACTCTAATGAGGGTAGATGACACTGAATAGAGGGAGAAGTAGCTATTTGGATGTAGAACTAGCTCGAAGGTAGAAGACAGAGGGTGGTGGTCGACGGTTGCTTTTCAGACAGGAGGCCTGTGACCAGCGGCGTGCCACAAGGATCAGTGCTGGGTCCACTGCTTTTTGTCATTTATATAAATGATTTGGATATGAAATTAGGAGGTATAGTTAGTAAGTTTGCAGATGACAGTAACATTGGAGGTGTAGTGGACAGTGAAGAAGGTTACCTTAGAGTATAATGGGATTTGATCTGATGAGCCAATGGGCCAAGGAGTGGCAGATGAACTTTAATTTAGGTAAATGTGAGGTACTGCATTTTGGAAATCTGGGAAGGACTTATACTCTTAATGGCAAGGTCCTGGGGAGTGTTGCTGAACAAAGAGACCTTGGAGTGCAGGTTCATAGTTCCTTGAAAGTGGAATCCCAGGTAGACAGGATAGTGAAAAAGGCGTTTGGTTTGCTTGCCTTTACTGGTCAATGCATTGAGCATAGGGGTTGGGAGGTCACAATGCGACTGTACAGGATATTGGCTAGGCCACTATTGGAATACTGCATGCAACTCTGCTTTCCCTGCTATAGGAAGAATGTTGTGAAACTTGAAAGGGTTCATAAAAAATTCACAAGGAATTTTGCCAGGGTTGGAGGGTTTGACCTATAGGGAGAGGCTGAATAGACTGGGGTTATTTTCCCTGGAGCATCGGAGGCTGAGGGGTGATGTTATGGAGGTTTATAAAATCATGAAGGGCACAGATAGGGTAGAGATGAGACCTTTTCCCTGGGGTAGGGGATTCCAAACCTAGAGGGTATACATTTAAGGGGAGGGGGAAAGAGTTATAAGGGAACAAAGGGGCAATTTTTTCACTCAGTGGGTGGTGCGCGTATGGAATGAGCTGTCAAAGGAGTGGTCGAGGCTGGTACAATTACAACATTTAAAAGGCATCTGGATGGGTATAGGAATAAGAAAGGTTGAGAGGGATATGTGCCAAATGCTGGCAAATGGGGCTAATTAGTTTAGTTTATCTGGTCGGCATGGACAAATCAGACCAAAGGGTCTGTTTCTGTGCTATACATCTCTATGACCATGAAACTATCATTGGTTGTAACAAAAACCCATTTGAGGAAGGAAACTATCTTACCTGATCTGGCCTAAATGTGACTCTACACCACATAAATGTGGTTAAGCATTTACCAGCATCTGAAGCAGCCTAGCAAGCCATTCAGTTGTCACAAAGGGCAACCAGGGATGGGCAATAAAGAACGGTTCTGAGGAAGGGTCATCAGATCCGAAACATTAACTCTGATTTTTTTCTTCACAGATGCTGCCAGACCTGCTGAGTTTTTCCAGCAACTTCTGTTTTTGTTCCTGATTTACAGCATCTGTAGTTCTTTCGGTTTTTAATCACTAGGATGGTTACTTCGCCTGACTTTGATCACCATCTAAGTTGAAAGAATCTCACACCAGGTTCTACCACTGATAAAGAAAATAAAAACTTATTTATTATAACGAACTAATCCTTTCATAAATGGCAAAATAGATCTGTTAAATATAAATATGCAACTTAAACTATACCTTCTTTAGCTTCGAATATGCACACATTCACTCACAAATAGCATAAGCAATACACACAAGGTAAACCATTGTGCAGGAACACTATGAGTGGAAATAATAGGCAAAAAGGAACAAAATCTGTAGGTCAAGAGTCCAAATCACAAGAGTGGAAATAAATTGATTTTCTCATACTTTTTTTTTGGTTTGTGGTGATAATATCTGGTTTTCTCAACTGCAATGATTCACGAATCGGTAGCCATTCATTTGAACCTAGATCTTTTATTTTGAAGTTGTTCCTTTTGGAGTTGTTTAGTGCTGATTTTCTTCCACTCACAGAGGAGAAGAAGGAGGAGGAGAGCGATAGAGAGAGAGAGAGAGAGAGAGATCTGGCTTGTTTGCCAGCTGTTGGAAGTCTGAGCACCACTGCTCCTTTCAATTCTGTGACAAAACTGCTACTTAAAACCAACTCAATAGTGATTGCTGGGCAGTTTTGTGCTTGCCCAAAGGCATCTTGGTGCCAGCTAGTCTCCAAATGAATCTAAAGTAATGAACAACCCAGTTCAACTTTTGCCTTGAGTTATAAAAATAACGAATTCATTTTCTTTAGACAATACATGACACTTTAGACAATACAGACATTTTTGAAATAAGACTAGAAAGTGCTGGAGAAAGTCAGTAGGTTTGGCAGCACCTGTGGAAAGAAAAACAAAGTCCAATATATGTCTCTTTTTCTGAATTTGACATTTTTGACACTGAGTAATAGAAGGAGAAGCAGGAGAAAGCATGTTTCGCCTATCCCTAATTGAAAAGGTGTCGGTGAGTCAATTTCTTTAACTTTTACACTTGGTGCAGTGTAGCTTGATCAAAGAGATTGTTTTCAACAACAAATAAACAAAAAAGATATTAAAGGGGGTGGGGGGAAATTGCAGAGTTTAGGACCAAAGCAGCTGAAGACATGGCCAAAAATGACAAACCTGGAAGGTTTGTGGAAATGGAGGAGACGGGGAGGCATGACGTCATGGAGAAGCTTGTCAACTAGGATAAGGATTTTATAAGCCACATGTCTTTCACCTACATGAACATGCTAAACATAGATATCAGAGTTTTGGGATCAGCATGTTCATGTAGGTAAAAGACATGTGGCTGACGAGAACAGCATTGGAATAGTCATATCTGCAGTCATAAAGGCATGAATAAGTGTTTCAGCAGCAAATGTGCTGAGGTAGAGTTGAAGTGGAACCATGTTACAGAGGTGGATGTAAGCAGGAATAAGATCCCTGTACAAACTTTTAAAACATTATTGAAATGCTCAATGACTAGCTGAAGGATCATAAAAGATTTGAAGTTTTATAACTTTTATTGCAACAAATTAAATAAAATTGAAGCCTCGATTATCAACATCATAGATGTTTCCATTGACCAGAAACACAACCGGACCTGCTATATAAATACGGCTACAAGAAAGGTCAGAGACTAGAAATACTGTGCCGAGTGACTCACCTCCTGACTCCCTAAAGCCTGTCCATCATTTACAAGGCACAAGTTACAAGTGTGATGGAATATTCCCCAATTGCCTGGTTGACTATAGCTCCAACAACACTTAAGAAGCTTGACCATCCAGGAAAAAGCAGCCCAATTAATTGGCACCATATCCACAAGCATCCATTCCCTCCACCACCAACATTCAGTAGCAGCAGTGTGTACTAGCTACAAGGTGCACTGCAGAAATTTGCCAAAGATCCTTAGACAACACTTTCCAAATCCATGACTACTTCCATCTAGAAGGACAACGGCAGCAGCTACACAGGAACACTGTCACCAGCAAGTTCCCCTCTAAGCCACTCACCATCCTGACTTGGAAATATGTCTCCATTCCTTCAGAATCGCTAGGTAAAATCCTGAATTCTCTCCCTAACACCATTATAAGTCTACCAACAGCACATGGACTGCAGCAGTTCAAGAAGGCAGTTCACGACCACCATTTCAAGGGCAACTAGAGATGAGAAATCAATGCTGGCCAGTCAGCCATGCCCATATCTGACAAATGAATAAAAAAATTGATTAAACACTTAGTCAGTAACTAATATTCTAACCTGCAAAAAAAACCACCTTTATCATTTTAACATGGGCAAAATCCCATGCCACAAGTTGTACCTCACTGTTTACTCTCCACAGAATTGAGGTTTTTACAGGAACCAGTCCATTGTCACTCCCAGCTTCTCAATCCTCCCCATTTCACCAAATTGCAATGTTGAGTGACTGTCAAAGACACTTCTCTCAGTTTCTGAAGAAGTCCTGATCTGAATGTTAGAGGTGAGAGCTTCTGTGATGATTTATTCCACTCACCGGACCATGTCATGATGACTGTTCCAGATTCCTATATTGTTGCAGGTTGTGTCTCCTTGACATGAGACTAACTTTTCTCCTGCTTTTCTGTTTGGTTACTCATAGAAAGGAAGCACTGTCCTCAATGCTGACCACATTAACTGCTGTCCTTTCTTCGTCTGTGAAACCTCCTTTGCACTCTGTGTGGTGTATGGTGGATAGCTTTGCTGCCTCAGAGCACCAGGGATCTGGGTTTGATTTCAGCACTGGGTGACTGTCTGTGTGGAGTTTGCATGTTTTCTCTGCGTCTGCGTGGGTTTCTGCCAGGCGCACCAGCTTCCTCCCACAGTCACAAAGATGCGCATGTTTTGTGGATTGGCCATGCTAAATTGCCCTCTGGTGTCCAGGGATGTGCAGGCTAGCAAGGTTAGCCACGGGAAAAGCAGCATTGTGGGGACAAAGTTGGGGTCTGGGTGGGATGCGCCTCAGAAGGTTGATGCAGACTGGATGGGCCAAATGGCACCTTTCCACACTGTAGGGATTCTATGCTTCCATCTATTGACAAGCTCAGAGACTGAAAGTCTATCCACAGTTAGCACAGCTGTTGTTGCCTTTGCTTTCAGTTGTGAATATTTACAATTTGTTCCCTGTACATCCCAAAAAATCCCTACCAATGTAGAAATTGAGCCATCCAGGCCTGCTGTTAGACCTGATTCAAAGCAGATCACACAAACGTCTTCACCACTCCATTTTACATCAAATTATAAAAGGGTAACCACCACATAACCATCATGATCAAAAAAAATCGCCTCGGGGTTAAGCACAACATCAAAGCTGCAACTGATTCGACACAATTTAAGACAGTTACTAGAAATGGAAACAGTGGGCATGTTCAAGTATAGAACTGTAAGTGAGCATTATTGTAATTCCAGTCAAACTTTTCCTCTGTTTAAATTTATATCGAAGTTTGAAAAAAATCTATAAAATATGCTTATTAAATACAGTGCAGTCCTTAAATTTAGTAAACTATTGTGGAACTTCATGATATTCTTACCTGCTTCCTGTTTCTGCCCCCAGCCAGTCACCCAGCATTTCTCTCCATTGGATATCACTTGAGAAAGTGAGGGGATGCAAATTGGTTGGATTACTGTTGCAAGTGTATCCGGCCATGCTGCCTTCAGTTGTAGCAGTGAAATATCATAGTCAAAGTTTCGACTATTATAGTATTCATGAACAAGGATCCTTTTGAGTTCAGTTACAAATCTTGCATTTCCTTGAGACCACATTCCTAAATGAGCTACCCATGACCTGGGATCAGACATTCTTTAAAAAACAGAAAAAAGTTCTTGTTTCTGGAATACAAGGTTCATTCCATGACACAATGTAATGAATTAAAATAATATTCTTAATATTCAACAGTAACTTAATTCTTATTGACACACTAGGTTAAAATCTTTTTTTCTATTAAGCTTTTTTTTTATCAACTTGTTCAGAAAAACATTATTGCACACCTCTTGTGCAGGTGGGACTTGAACCTAGGTCTCCTAGACAGGGGGTTGAGAAATTACCACTGTGCCACAAGAGGGCCCCAACCAATGAGTTATATCAGTTCATTATTTATTATTTTAATGGAGATGGTAAATGGTAGCATTGTTAATTAATTAATTGACCATTGAATACAAGACTAAAATAAAAAATGAATTTGTATAGCAGCTTTCTCATCCTTAAGATGTCCAAAGCATTTCTCAGTCAATAAAGCACTTTTGAAGTGTAGACATTGTTGTTATTACCATCAGGTAAAGAGTGACACGTTGCTTCTTTATCAATATTTTAGTTTATTATTATAAGCAATTTTAGCTTAACATCAACTTTAACACTAATTCTATCTTTACAGGTTTAACTTTCTTTGGTAACTCTTTTTAAACCTTGCCAGGAAGAATTATAAGAATGTAAGGATTAGTAAACTTATAAAACTTCTGGGGAAAGTGGATGATATCGATATGGAATTTATTCAATTCCAGTAAGTCAAGGATGGTGGTGGCAGTTGAATGCTTTTCAGACTAAGAGGCGTTTTGTAGTCGTGTTCCCCAAGAGACAGTGTTGGGTCCATTACTCTTTTGAGTTTTTATAAATAATGTAAACATCGATATAAACAGGACCATATAAAGTTTGTATGATACAGAATACGGAAAATTAATAGATCGTGATAAAGGTAGTTATAGACTTTGGGATAATATAAAATAGTTAAACAGGTAAAAGTGTCAAAGATAGAATTCAATTGAGAAAATTGTGAAGCAAAACACTTTGGAAGGATTGATAGAGAAAAACAATACACTATGAATGGCACAGACTTGATAAGTATAGATTAAGCAAAGAGACCATAATGCAAATGCTTAAAGGCATATGGATTAAAAAAAAAGTAAGTCTGGTTTATAGAGGGGTTAAAGCAAAAAATATGATACCAGAACTTTTTGATCACACATTGGGCTTCAGATTGAATATTGTGCACCATCTGAGTACGACACTTCAGGAAAGATGTAATAGATGCAGTAAAGGTAAAGGGACATATACTGGGATGTAATTGGGGGTGAGAGTCTAGCTGCTGAGATTAGAACAGTTCTCTTTGGATTATAAATGGGTTGATGTGACCTAGTAAAAGGTCTTTAAGATGATAAGAGGATTTGATAGGAAAATATTATTCTCCCTAGTTAAGTGGCAATGTTGTCAAGGAATTGATTGAGTATTGAGTACAAGACTAAATGTCATGTATTTAAAATAAAGAATCTGGGAGGGGGAATGAAGAGAACTTCTTTCAATTAACTGTTGGAATCTGGAAACAAAGGAAGTGGTGGAAACTGTTGCCATAAATCAAAAAGGATTGACCAGGACGAAGCACATATAGGGTTAAGAGCAAACTTGGGGAGTAATGTGGTTTGGGGATCACATGAGCTTTCTAAAAGGCCAGCACCAACACAATGGACCTAAAGCCTCCAGTATTGCAGGCTTCTATAATACTATGACTCTATTATGTCACAAAATGGATAAAATTCTGATGTATCTGAGTTACATCCTAAAGTCGAATCCTCAGCAACAGAACTGTTCCACTTTTGTGCCAATAACAGTGTTTCAAGTAATCATAATTTATTTGCTTACTTTTCCCCTTGAAAGCAATGTGCTGCAGATAAGAGCCACTTCTTTGTTATTACTGAAGCTCCACAATATGGTGATCCAGAAAAGTGCAGGCTAACTTGCCAAGGCCACTGTCCTTCATGAGCATTAGATCCTCCCACTATTCGACTGTGCCACTTTCTCGGAATACCACAATCTGCACGATAGAAATGAAAACAAACAATTCTAGCAAAACTGGAAACCACCAGAGCTTTGATTCACAAACAATCACTATAATATCATTGGTCAAGCATCTTCTTTCAGATCACTCAGGCAATCAAATTGCATGTATAAAGTAATACATATCCAGGAACATTAACGGACCACTGGAAACAAGTTGATATTTTACATCAGAATATGTAGAACCTCTAACTTAAAGACAATTAAATTTTCTTAATAATCCTGAATTGCTTAAGATTGACCTTGATTTCAGAAAATAATTCCTCAAAATGAAAATAAATTTTAAGAAAACTCCACCGATAAGTTACATTATACTTTCTCTGCAGTTAAAAGATGTCATATGAGATAAATTATTCTTCAATAGTATATTCCCCATATAACAGATATGGTACTCACCACAATTCATTTCATCGCTTCCATCTAAGCAGTCTACCCTTGTATCACATTTAGCGTTCCTCTTCCTAATACATAGGTTATTCTGACATTTATAGGTGACATTTGTGCAGGGTACAGCTGAAAATGAAAACTAACATTTTAGAATTTTCAAAATATAAATCGATCTGTATGTTTCACTCATATTGTTTACATACTCACAGTCTGTGCAATTGAGTTCATCTGTGCCATTCTCACAATCTTTGACTCCATTGCAAATAAAATAGTGTTGTGGAGAATTTGTGTTGCACTCTTTTGGTGGTGGAGCTATTTTAAACCCAACCATAAACAAAGTTAACAGCACATCATGTACAAACATACAAATTAGGAACAGGAATAGGTCATTCAGCCCCAAAGCCGTCTCTGCTATTCAATAAGATAGTAGCTGATCTTATTGTGATCATGGGTTGTGACCTCCAATCTGCATTCCCAACAATCCCCGACAAATTTTCAGCCCCTTGCTTAACAAGAATCTAAGGTGATCAAGGAAACAAGGTGATCAATACTATGCACGGTACCCCAGGTGTGGTCTCACCAGTATCCTGTATAACAGAAGCATCACTTCCCTATTTCTATAACAAAACAGAAAGTTCTGGAGGAATTCAGCAGGTTTGGCAGCATCTGTGGAGAGTAAAACAGAGTTGATGTTTCAAGTCCAGTGACCCTACGTCAGAAGTGAAAGCAGCTGAGAAATTGACGGGGTTTGGATTGTGAGGATGGAAAGGATTGAGATGAAGAGATGGATTTGAAATGTTGACTTCTTTTTCTGTCCACATATGCTACCAGACCTGCTGAGTTTTGCCATCAAATTCTATTTCTCATTCTATTTTTTTAGATCTCCAACATCTGCAGTTATTTGTTTTCTTTCCTACTTTTATATCCAATTTCCCTTGCAATAAAGCATAATGTGCTATTAACCTTCCTAATTACTTATTGTACCTGAATACTAACCTTTTGTGATTCATGCATGAGGAGACCTAGATCTCTCTGCATCTCAGAACTCTACAATCTCCCACCATTTAGATAAAATGCTTCTTTTTTATTCTTCCTAACAAAATGGACAATTTCACGTTTTCACACAATACACTCTATTTTCCAGATCTTTGCCCACTCACTCACCGATCTGCACACTTTTGTAGCCACCATGTGTTCTCTTCACAGCTTCCTTTCCTACTTATTTTTGTGTCATCAGCAAATTTGACAAACATGCCTTCTGTCCCTTTATTCAAGTGTTTTATTCAAATTGTAAGCAGTTGAGATTCTGTACTGATGCCCGTGGTATACCACTTATTACACCCTGCCAACATGAAAAAAGACTAATTTATGACTACTCTCTGCCGCTTGCTAGCCAGCTAATCTTCTACCCATGCCAAAATGATATACCTGACACCATAAACTTTCATTTGCCACAATAACCTTTGATGGAGCACCTTATCAAATGTCTTCTGGAAATCTTAGTACATCCATCTGTTCCCCTTTAACCACAACACATGTTACCTCCTCAAAGAACTTCAACAGACTGGTCAAACATGGTACTCGCTCACAAACCATGTTGACTCTGCCTGATTATTGTGCAGTTATTCAAGTGCCTTGCTATAACTTCTTTAATAATAGCTTCTAACAGTTTCCCTGTGACAGATGTTGAGTTAACTAGTCTGTAATTTAGTATGGAGCTGGTGCAACACAGCAGACCAGGCAACATCAGAGGAGCAGGAAAGTTGACGTTTCAGATCGGGATCCTTCTTCAGAAATGGGTCATGGGTCAGAAAAGCCATTTCTGAAGAAGGTTCCTGCCAGAAACATCAACTTTCCTGCTCCTCTGATGCTGCCTGGCCTGCTGTGTTCCTCCAGCTCCACACTGTGTTATCTCTGACTCCAGCATTGGCAGTTCTTAATATCTCTGTAATTTAGATACATTTTCTTTACTTGGAGACTTAGGTAGGAATGAATGTGGTACTTCTATTCTTTTGAGATTTTTACTCAGCACCATTTTTAAATTAGAAATAATAAAAATGCCATGTGAAATAAATACTCTAGCAAATATGCTAATGTACACACAAATATATGTATAAGCCTTGAAATTACACAGCGTGACTTTTATGCTTGTTCATGTGAGTTTGCTTTGTATTCTCTTCTAATGGAGACATCAGGCAAACGAAAGCAAATAGATTCCCCATTTCTTGAAAATTTTAAAAAAGAGAAAGCTCAGGGTTAAATCTGGTGAAGACAGCACCAGCAGGGACCTGCAGTTAGCACAGTAAGAAACAGGTTAACAAAAGTTTCTGAAATTTAGAAGACTGCAGGACAGCAGGTGCCTACTGCACATCATACGGAGCAATGCAAAGAATGTTGAGGCTGTCATTAACAGCTGACATCTGGGAGGAACATAGCCTCTGGAAAGTGAACAGTAGTGTTTCAGAAATCAATCAACGTAATTTGGCCTCTCTACATTCTGTAATAGATGAATGCTTCTTAAAAGCTGAGGTTTAAGTCCATGTGCTGCCCCCACATAATCCTGTACAACTCAATACTGATGCCCTGGCTAGTAAACTGACAGGAACTTATTGTTGCCAAGGGAACACTTTAATTTATAATTAATAGTACACAAAGTATCCCAAGTTTTAAAGTTAGAAGCAGGCATTTCCTTGAGGGCAGAACAGTCTCTGCACTACAATTGGCTTATAGTTCTAGTTGATGACATATGTCATTTGCTGTCAACCAGAACTTCCATCTGGTTCTCTTGGACCTGTCTGCCTCATCTCAGTACTGCCCTGTCTTGCTTAGTATCTTTACCATCAGCTTAGTATTCCTCAGCATCTCCATCAGACTCTCCTTCTTCTCATGAGGAGGAGATGTGGTCCATCTCCTCCTGTTTTAAGTTTACATCCCATCACTGAGTAAGGTTGTGCTATGTGCAGCAAACAGTCACTCTTGTGGAGACCCTGTCTGAAGTGTACTGGAATAGTCTATGTTTCTTTTCCTCCTGAGCGGTTCAGGCAATGGAAGTGCATCTTCAGGGACTAATTGTCTTTTCAATGACAGCCCTAGAAGATGCACAGGCTGCTTTGGCATCAGCCTGAGGCTTTCATACCGGAGTCATTTGTCTTGCCTTACAGCAATATATCTTGTCACCCATGAACCACCCTGGAGATGATGCAAGGGGAGAGCAAACATTCAAGGAACTTGGGAGTTGTGCAGAACGTAGGCAACATGACATCTCCCCGGACAGCAGGCACAGATCTGCAAGAATTGCTGTTTGTGGTCACAAATGAGATGTATATCCAGTGAGTGAAATTCATTCCTGGTTATAAATCTGGCTGGATGATGCCAGGGAGCTCTGAGCACTACACGTGTGTAGCTGATGGCCCAATGTACCTGAGGGAACTCAGTGATGGCTACCTCGACTCTTCTGGTCTATGGCGAGCTGGACAAACTGTATTGTTTTCCATTAAAGGGCATTAATAAACTGAAATACACTTGTGAGTTGCCAGGTGGGAAATTGCTCACATGTCCCCATTTGAAAGGAGCCAGTGGTGAGGATGTTAAATATTGCTTCAGTGAGCTTCAGTTCCACCGATGTAGCATTTCCTTTCAAGCTGACCTGACTGCAGGAGGTGGCACATGTAGATGACAATCTGCCAAGTTAAGCAAAGACATCTCTGATACTTCCTTCATTCACCTGCAGGTAGCCATAACATCTTCACTGCACAACAGCACTGAAAGCCCAGTTCCCCTCTTTAGGCACTGCTTATTGACCCACAGCTGCAGCCTCCTGGGCCTTGTGTCTCTGGTTCTATTAGGACTGGCATTTCTTCTTCTCTTCTATCTTCTTCTTCTGATCCTTAATAAAGTCAATACTTGGTTAAACATGAACAAGAAACAAAAGTAGACCCCTTGGCCTTTTGAGCCTGCTCCACCATTCAATTAGATCATGACTGAGTTTAACCTCAACTCTATTTTCTTTCATATTCCCAGTAATCTGTCACCCCTTGATAATTAGTGAAACATCTGGATCAGTGAAGAAGTATCAGAAATGAAATGTTTGCCTTCCATTTGAGATCTGACATAATCAAGCAATCCTTTGGTCCCTTATCAGACTGCCAATGTGTTGAATGAAAGTCACCTCAGCAACCAACTCAACATTGTGAGGCACATCCTCAAGGACCAATTCCATTTCCTCATTCTGTCATGTGCAAGATCATTGCAGCCTCGGTCTCTACACTGCCCTCTATGCATGCAGCAATTCACTCGATCTGACTCTTTGTGGCCTTCATTAGCTCCTGTGATACTAACTCTCAAACCTTGGAATCTACAATCTGCACAACAGTTTTATCCTCATGACATTAACCTACAGATACACTGGGTCCATGCGCTGCCACGACTTCCAAAACTGGAAGTCAGTTGATCTGTGTGTGTGAAACCTGAGAGGAACTGCCTGTGAATGCTCCTGTACAGTTGCATGTGAAATAACAACTTCCAGACTATCACCAATGGTGATGGCTCTTGGGTACTCTTCTTTTCCAAGTTAAATGAATCACGAGACATGGTTGGGATGCATCTGCAGTTCCTATTATAAGACCATAAGACCATCAGACATAGGAGTGGAAGTAAGGCCATTCGGCCCATCGAGTCAGCTCCGCCATTTGATCATGGCTGATGGGCATTTCAACTCCACTTACCCGCACTCTCCCCGTAGCCCTTGATTCCTTGCGAGATCAAGAATTTATCAATCTCTGCCTTGGAGACATTCAACGTCCTGGCCTCCACTGCGCTCCGTGGCAATGAATTCCACAGGCCCACCACTGAAGAAATGTCTCCTCATTTCCGTTCTAAATTGACCCCCTCTAATTCTCAGGCTGTGCCCACGGGTCCTAGTATCCCCACCGAACGGAAACAACTTCCCAGCGTCCACCCTTTCTAAGCCATGCATTATCTTGTAAGTTTCTATTAGATCTCCCCTCAACCTTCTAAACTCTAATGAATACAATCCCAGGATCCTCAGCCGTTCATCGTATGTTAGGCCTACCATTCCAGGGATCATCCGTGTGAATCTCCGCTGGACACGCTCCAATGCCAGTATGTCCTTCCTGAGGTGTGGGGCCCAAAATTGGACACAGTATTCTAAATGGGGCCTAACTAGAGCTTTAGAAAGTCTCAGATGCACATCGCTGCTTTTATATTCCAACCCTCTTGAGATAAATGACAACATTCCATTTGCTTTCTTAATCACGAACTCAACCTGCAAGTTAACCTTTAGAGAATCCTGTACTAGCACTCCCAGATCCCTTTGTACTTCGGCTTTATGAATTTTCTCACTGTTCAGAAAATAGTCCATGCCTGTATTCTTTTTTCCAAGGTGCAAGACCTCGCATTTGCTCACGTTGAATTTCATCAGCCATTTCCTGGACCACTCTCCTAAACTGTCTAAATCATTCTGCAGCCTCCCCACCTCCTCCGTACTACCTGCCTGTCCACCCAACTTCGTATCATCGACAAACTTCGCCAGAATTATCTCTGATACATGGTTGGGATGTTTGTGTTTGGAACCGCAAGGGCTGATTCACCTTTTGTCTATAGTGGGTGCTTCCTTCCATTGCTCAGGCATCACCTGAATTTTGATAGAATAGTATTTCCCAGTTTCTATTTCCATTCCCTCGGTTGTGTTCATATACTGCGCAGGAATACATGCAGACATATCTCGGGCCATTCCCATTTGTATTTTAAGGCTTTCTTTTTATTAGTCAATTTAGGAGAGAAATGCTGGTTGTAAGTTTTTTCATTTGATTTGATCAATGTACACTCCCTATCGACAGCACGCTGTGCCCCTATTATTGTAAATGACCTTCTCCTTTCCTCTGCCACCCACTCTGCCTATTTTCAATCTCTTCCCATCGCTATCAGCTCTGTCACTATCTTCATCAATATTCTTGCTCATCCCTCAATCCCGCAGCTATCCAGAAACCATGCCCACCTTATCCTTACACTACAGCATATTCAATTCACCTTCTCTGCTCGCCAGCAAACCTCCCTACCTGAAATATGCAGCTCCCACCCTACCTTTGCCCTCTTGCCCCTAAAACTGTGATTCTCACCTTTGCTTCAGTTCCCTCCATCCATTTCCAGGATCCTTCCAGTGCCCCTGATAACCAGGCCCTTTAAGTTCAGGTCCCTAAGATTCCTTTCTATGTAGCCTAACTTTACCTGAACCTTTTGAGTTGAGACCCCTTTTGAATTAAACCTTGCTTGTCTGTTCTGCTTAGGTTTGTTGGTGTCTGCCAGCCAGTGTTGCTGCCTCACTTGGGCAGGCTTGTTGACCCAGTCAGGCTTCACCTCTTACAATACAAGCAATTCTGTGAAGTGACTGCTGCTTGGTTATGAGGGAACTAAGTTTCTGAAGAGGTATGCATTTACTGGACCTTACAGGAGAAATTCTGCTCTTCCGGTACATGTCTCATACTTATAAACCAAAAACTAAACTACACAAAGTGGCAAAAATGAGATGTAGGCCTGAGGATTGGGACTTTTTATTTTTGCAAAGCTGCAGCAATGTCTAAAAAGCTAATAAAGAGGCAGAAAGTTGTTTATGAAAGCAAATTGGCAAGAAATATGAAAACAGAAATAAGTTCCACGGGTATATAAAAGAGTGTAGATACAGTCAGTTTGGGATGTTTGGAGGATGTAACAGTGGATAAAATAATGGAGAACAAAGAAATGGCAGGTAATTTAAACCAATATATTTCATCAGTCTTCAAAGCAAGGAACACTATACTGATCTCAAAGATAACAAATAAGCAAAGTGCGAATGGGAGGAAAGGTCTTATAACAGTCTCTATCACATGGGATGAAGTATTTGACAAACTGATAGGACTAAAGGCAGACAAGTCACCAGGACCTAGTGGATTGCATCCAAAGGTTTAAAGGAAGGGGCTGCACAGATAGTACAGGCATTGTTTGAAATTTTCCAGAACTCACTGCATTCCAGGAGAGTTCCAGTGGAGTGAAAAGCTGAAAATGTGACACCTGCGTTCGAGAAAGGAGGGAACAGAAAGTAGGAAACTATAGGCCAAATAGTCTCGCATCTGTCATTGGGAAATGCTAAAGTTGATTATTAAGGAAGAAATAACAGGACATTTAGAAAAGTTCAATGCAGTCAAAGAGTCAACATGGTCTTCTTGAAAGGGAAATCATAATTGACAGACTTGTTAGTATTCTTTGAGGACTTAACAAGCTGAATTGATAAAAGGGAACTGGTAGATGTAATGTATTGGATTTCTAGAAGATGTTCAATAAGGTGCCCCAAGATTGGACCTCACGGTAATGGGGGATAATATTAGCATGGATGAGGGTTGGTTAACACACAGAAGTCAGAGAGTTGAGATAAATGGATCATTTTCAGGTTGGAAGTATGTAACTAGCACAATGCCACAAGAGACAGTCCTAGGGGCTCAATTATATATTATCTATATCAATGACTTTGAGGAGAGAGCAGAATGTAACCTCTCCAAATTTGCTGACAATACAAATTGGTGGGAAGGCAAATTTAGATGAGAACATAAGGAATCTTCAACAGGATATAGATAGATTGAGTGAGTGGGCAAAAACTTAACAGATGGAATTTAATGTAGGAAAGTAAGAGGTCATACACTTTGGTAGGAAGAATCAAAAGGTAGAATATTATTTAATGTTCTGAAGAAGGCTCACTGGACTTGAAACATTAACTCTGACTTCTCTCCACAAATGCTGCCAAACCTGCTGAGTTTTTCCAGCAATTTCTGTTTTTGTTTATTATTTAAATTAAGAGACTTCCAAAATGTGCAGTGCAGAGGGCACAGGGCAGAGGAATCAGGATGTTTTTGAGCATGCAGCACATGCAGTGAAACACCTGGATCAGTGAAGAAGTATCAGAAATGAAATGTTTGCCTTCCATTTGAGATCTGACATAATCAAGCAATCCTTTGGTCCCTTATCAGACTGCCAATGTGTTGAATGAAAGTTACCTCAGCAACCAACTCAACATTGTGAGGCACATCCTCAAGGACCAATTCCATTTCCTCATTCTGTCATGAAGCACAAAAAGTAAGCATACCTTTAAAAGGATAATGGAGCTTTGGGCTTTATTATTCAGGGACAAAAATAGAAACTTCTGGAAAAGCTCAATAAGTCTGGCAGCATATGTGGAGAGAAATCAAAGTTATCATTTTGGGTCAAGTGACACTTCCTCAGAACCCCTTCCTTTATTTTTCAGGAGTTGTAGTTTAAAAGTAAGAAATTCTTGCTAGAACTGAGTACAAGAGCAAGGAAATGTTGTTGAACTTGTGTAAGACACTTTTTTGATCTTGGTTGGAGAATTGTAAAAATTTCTGGGCATTATATTTTAGGGAGAATGTAAACATATTGGAGAGAGTGCAAAACCAATTGCAAGAATGTTTCCAAGGATGAGAAACTTCGGTCATGAAGATAGATTGAAGAAGTTGGGACTGTTCTCCTTGGAGAAAAGAAGACTCAAAGGGGCTCTAATAGAATTTTTCAAAATCGTGAGTGGCTAGATAGTGTAGAAAGGGAGAAATTATTCCCACCTGTAAAAGGAACAAGAACAAAGTGGCATAGATTTAAAGTGATCTGCAAAAGAAACAAGGGTGAAATGAAGAAAATCTTTTCACTCAACACGTGGTTAGGATATGGAATGCACTGCTTGGATATATGGTGGAGGCAGGTTCAGTTGAGGCATTCAAGAGGGCATTGGATGATTATTTGGATAAGAATAATGTGCAAGAGTGTGGGAAAAAGCAGGGAATAGGTAATGATGCTCATTTGATGAGCCGATGCAGACACAATGGGTTTCCTTCTGCACTGTAACAGTTTTATGATTCTGTGAACTATGCAGATCTTGGTAATTCTGTACCTGCAGTTCTGTATATTGTTTTAGCTCCACATTTAAGAAAGTATCTGTTGGCATTGGAGGCAACCCAAAAAAGATTCACTACCCTAATGCCTGGGGTGAAGTGGTTGACTTATTAAGAACAACTCAACAGGTTAGATCTTTATTCATTAGCATTTAGAAGAATGAGGGGGATTTTATCGAAACATTCGAGATTCTGAGGGGGCTTGAGAGAGTAGATGTTTCCACTAGTGTGGGAATCTCAATATTAGCTACAGAATAGGGGGGCACTTGCTTAAAACTGAGATGTGAAAGTGTTTCTTCTCTCAGAGAGTATTGAACGTCTGGAACACTCTGCCACAGAGATTTCTGAAGACTGGATACTGAAAATATGAAAGAGAAGACAGAGTTTGAAATATTGGGGAGGGAGTTGAGATCTTTATGGAGCTGGCACAGAAGAGGAGTTGAATCCTGAGGCAGATAAGCCGTGATCTTATAGGAAGATGGGCGAGCTTGAGGAACCAAAATGGCCTATTCCGCTTTCTATTCCTTATGGCATCAAAGCATCATACAGCATGGAAATAGACTGTTCTGTTCAACTAGTTCATGCTGACCATAATCCCAAACTAAATTAGTCCCACCTGCCTGCCCCGTCCTATATCCCTCCAAACCTTTCATATTCATGTCTTTTAAACATTGTAACTGTACCTACATCCACCACTTCCTCTGGAAGTTCATTCCACACATGAACCACTCTCCTTGTAAAAAAAATTGCCCCTCAAGTCATTTCTAAATCTTTCTCCTCTTACCTCAAAAAATATAGCCCCTCATCTTGAAATCCCCCACCCTAGGAAAAAGCAACCTGCCATTATCTATTTTTATCTATACTGCTCATGATTTTATAAATCTCCATACAGTCATCCCCTCAAATTCCTACACTCCAGTGAAAAAAGTCCCTGCCTATTCAGCCTCTCCATTATAACTTAGACCCTCCATTCCCGGCAACATCCTGGTAAATCCCTTCTGAGCCCTCTCCAGCTTAATAATATCTTTCCTATTACAGGATAATATAACATATAATGTGTGATTCTTATGTTTTTGTTACCACGATATAATCACCTCATCAATAACTCATACAGCATACAATGAAATGTACTGACTGAAGTTCAGTTTCTGTTCAGAGAATGTCATATAAGGCAGCACTGGTAAACAACCTTTGTATAATTTCTGCAACCCTTAGCAAATTTCAGGAGTGCAAAGTCTGACACTCAGACTTCCATTTGTATTACATATTACACAAAGTGACAACCTGCATGCAACCATTGATGCATTACAATTACTCTAATGATCACTGGTTAATCCCTCAAAAACTATTTGAAAAAAATCCCAGAAAATATTGGTGTAACTCAGTACTCTTAACTCCCCCTCCATCCAACATCCCCTCCACCCCACACTCTCACTAGGCTTTGCACCTTGGCCATAGATCACAAATTGAAACGTAAAAATGTGGAACTGGAACCCTTACATTTATTACACACGTTAAAGAGTTGAAAACCCTGGTATAACGCTCCTCATCTCTTGTATTAAGGGAAATTAATACAATAAATATTTCCTTCAAAACTTTTCACCGCTTCATTTTCAACATTTGTTGGAGCAGAGGTTTCTAGGTCAACAATCAAAGAAAGGTCTTTGCAATTTCACAGTGAATGTTTATTTCTATATTACTGTCAAATATTAGATTTAGACAAAGGAAAGTTGTCACGAGCTCACTTGTCAGAACTTATCTGGCTATTTGAAAAGGACATTCACATGAAGAAAAAACAAATTAAAGAAAACTGCCCATACCCTGAAAGAAAGGTCTTTTCTTATTGGTCTCATTACCTTCAAATTTTTCGCTACATTTTCAGCACAGGTGGGGGAATTATGTTTTCAGAGATCACTTCTGAAGCTTGACATTTAAGAACATCATCTATTGAGGACAGGTTTTTACAGAACAAAGGGGTAAGTGTTTGCTCTTGAGACAATGTTACCATTGCTGCTATGACTGAATATTCCTTTTCATTAATATTGCATGTCTTTTACTCATACTGGCTAATTTTCCCTTATGCCTGGATAGGCTATAATCCTGCTGTTTAATTTGGTCCCACTCTGAGCCTTCTAGTAGAGAACAGCATGAGGCCAGAGATGGAGAACGTCAGTAGCAATAACAGATTAAACAGTGGTACAGGGTATTGGCAATGGTGATTACTCTATGGTATTACAACAAAACCAGCCGAGTTTCTACCTCATGAGTTTTACTTTTTAATTATTGGTAATGGATTTACAGTCTACCTAATCTGTACTAAAAATTGTCTAAGGCATCAATGTTTTAGTACAGAGACTGAAAAAAGGGATAATTTTCAATGGCACAGATTCAGATGACATTTCCTGTAATGAACTGCACCTATTTACTGCATTCCAATAGCCCAAGCAATGGTCAGACTGTGCTTTAGAAAGACATCTGGTAGCATCTGGTAGTCTTGGCCCCATAAATTCTGGTTTTAAGTTACGCTGCATGCAAAGTTTTAGAAATTGCAATATGTGAGGGAAATGGGGCATCTAGGGTCTGTTTGAACAAAGCAAGAAACTGTCCCACCTTTAAGCAAGCACATTGAGGGCTTGTGAAATTTACAGCACAAGGACAAAGGAAGAAATGTAAATTGGAGTAGGTGACTTCAATCTCGAGTCATACAGGGATGTGAAATAAAGGGCAAGTTGAATGAGAGTGAGAAAGGTGATATAACAAAAAAGTAATTTACTAAAGTACATTTTTAAAATCTCCTACAAATACTAAAATCTGAGGAAATGGGGTCCATACTTGTAATAATTACATTTCAATGCCAGAGTGGTTAATTGGTGGTAATTAACAGATATTATTGTTAACAGTGTACTCACACACTATTGAAATGACGAGACCTTTTTATTGCGGGGAATTCAGTTTGCATATACCATGCAATTACAGCACTTGATGACTTTCAGTGCCTCAATAGTGAGGCAGAAAGTAAAACATTTTTATAAAGCTTATGGTAAAATACACAATCACAAGCAAGCTTTGATTAACGCCATTTAAATCCGCATCCATACCTTGCTTTCTGTAGCTGTAACATTTCAGCAAATACCAGCAAGCAGGTATTGGGGTCTCACTGTTATTTGGATAACAATATCAGTCCCAGCACATATATTTCTTTAAGCACATGTGAAAATAGCAGGCTGGAATAAAATTTTCAATTTACAGCTTGCTGTGGACAGCTATGTATGACAACAGTATATGACAGAGATTTGGCCACAAAAATCTACATGTGTAAATTGCAGCCTGCATAATTTTCAATCAATTAGGTTTTCTTCTTATAAAACTTTCTAGCATTATTTTTTGTGAAGTAAATGTAGCTTTAAGGCAAATAGTCTTTGGAGGTACCTACAACAAAATACTTCATCACTTTCATCAAAGCAGTCATCTGATCCATCACAACGTTGAGACTGTCGGATGCACAGACCAGTAGAGCAAACATAATATCCATTAGGACAAGCTTTAGAAAAAAAAAATGAGAATTGAGCTCATTTAATCTGCACAATGTTAACATTGTCCTGGAGGAAGTAAATGAAAAAAAAACGAAGTGATTAAAAGAACAACTCCACCATACATCTAAAGTAACTTAACATTGAAGTCAGATTTTGTATGTGTTGAACTGAGCAAACTTGTTCATGTCAGAAACTGCATGTAGTTCTTTGTGGTATTTGGACCAAGAGCAAGGATCATACCTTTCATCTTATGAACCGTGCCCAAAGCATTTCCCAGATATCTTTTGCAGTGGTAAACAGAAAGCTCTGTTCCACTTATTTCTTTCAGTTTATTAGTTCATTTGTTCCGCATTTGTTTACAGACAAAAGAAGTACAATGTGGTAAAAACACATATTTTCCTTTGATAGTGATGCAAAGGCTATTCTTGAGCATTTCTCTGGAGAAGAAAGATATAATTGAGTCATTCTGTCGCCAAATCACAAATAGGCTATCAATTACAAACACATCGATCTATTGCTTTCAAAACGGAGATTTTAAGGGGGGGGATTTCAACCAATCTTCTATCCCCAGCTTCCCCTACAGGAATGGAATGGGTGTATAATTAAAATATCCTTGGGATCTTTACTACTACATTTCCACTCAATTCCCATTCACCACAACAATAGCCATATATGTTTTATGTATGTGATCCAGGTTTTTGCCTGCAACAAGAGAGCATATAAAAGGCAGGAACATTTGATGCACCCAGAATCCCAAAGAAATATTTTCATGGAATAGCTAAGTTTCACTCAGCACTGAATCCATTGTGTAGAGGCTGGCAGGATTGGTTTCAGAACGCCACAGGAAGCAGTAATTAAAGTAGCATTCAGATCATAGAGATCCATGTACACTTTTTTTTGGATTTCTAAGAATATTTGAGCTTAGACATTGTTTATTTCTGGCTTTTGATTTGCTTATTTTATCTTATGTAAGCACAGGGTTTAGGATGGGTGTCATTCTTGTTGCTGTGAACTGAATGGAGAATGAAGTCCAGCAGCAGAAGCGGCAAGCGGAACACCAAGAAGGAGCAGCAACTGGGCCTAGGAGGATGGCTGCTTGTAGAAGACCTCTCCCAGCCCCACAGGTCTTTTGGGCCATGCAGGTTTCTGGGAGCAGCATATACACTTAACCAGGTATACTTCTGATATCTCATGATACCTCAATCTCAGACTCATGGACATTTAAAACACAGAAGGCCATTCAACCTGTCATGTCTACACCAATCAACAACAATCACACCTCTCCAATCTCCTCTCAACCTTCGTTGCACCAAGAGAAAACAATCTCAGCCTATCCAATTTTTCCTCGTAGCTCAGATCTTCCAGCTCAGGTAAATCTCCTTTGCAACTTCTTCAGTGCAGTCACATTCTTCCTGTAATGTGGTAACCAGAACTACCTGCAGTACGCTAGCTGGTGGCCTAGCCCAGTATTTCACACAGCTCCAGCGCAATCACCTTGTTCTTGCATTCAGTGCCTTGGCTAATAAAGGCAGATATTCCACATGCCTTTTAAACCACCTTACTGACTTGCCCTGCTACTTTAAGGGATCTGAGAAAATGCAAACCAAGGTCCCTCTGATCTTCAGTACTTTCCAGTATTCTAACCATTACTGTGTAATTCCTTAATTTGTTAATCCTCCCCAGATTCATTATTCCACACTTTGGTGGCACAAATTCCATTTGCTGTTGCACCCACCTGAGTGGTCTGTTAAAATCCTCCTGCAGTTTATGGCTATCCTTCTCACTATTTACCATCCTACCAATACCCAAGTCATCTGCTATAATCTTGGTCTTACCCTCTGCATTTAAATCCAAATAAGTAATTTACACCACAAACAGCAGTGACCCAGCTCAAGCCTATGGATTCTCACTAGAAACAGATTTCCATTCACAGAAACATCTTTCTACCATCACTTTCTGCTTCTCAGCTAATTTTGGATCCAACATGACACTTGGGCTCCCCTTAATTAATCCATGTTTCGCGAAAAGCAGATTTATGTTATCCCTCAGAATTCTTTCTCATAACTTTTTCACCACCGAGGTTAGACTGACTGGTCTATAATTTCCTGGTTTGTTCCTTTTTCCCTTTTCTAATAATGGGACAATGTCAGTAGTTTTCCAGTCCTCTGGCGCCTCTTTGTGGCCAGAAAGGATCTGAAAATTACTGCCAGGACAAGTGATATCTCTTCCCTTATTTCCCTCAACAATCATCTGCAGTTTAATCCATTTTAAAACTGTAAAACCTATTAGTACCTCCCCATTCTCTAACATCACCAAATCACAGAATTGCTATGGCATAGAAGGAGGCCATTTAGCCCATCATTCCTGCACCTATCCTCTTACTTAGTGCCTTTTCCCATATCCTTGCACAACATGTCTATCCACAAAATCATCCATTGCCCACCTGAATGCCTCATTGAACTTGCCTCCACCACATTTCCAGGCAGTGCATCCTATATGCTAACCACCCACAATGTTAAAAAAGCTTTTCCTCGCTTCACCTTTGCTTTGTTTATGCATTGCTTTAAATCAATGACCACTCTTTCTTTACTGTTTTACCAGCAGGAACAGCTTCTCCCCATCTACAGTATCGAGTATGTTCATGATCTTGATAATCTCCATCAAATCTCCCCTTAGCCTTCTTTTCTCCAAGAACATCCTCAACTTCTCCAATTGATCCTCCTTGGGCAATTGTCTGTGTGGAATTTGCACAGTCTCCCCGAATCTGTGTGGGTTTCCTCCAGGTGCTCTGGTTTCCTCCCACAGTCCAAAGATGTGTGGGCTAGGTGGATTGGCCATGCTAAATTGCCCATAGCATCCAGGGATGTGCAGGCTGGGCACAATAGCTCTGGGGAATGCAGAGTTACAGGAATAAAGTTAGCAGGGGTAGGTCTGGAGGGTCAGTGCGGGACTCGATGGGCTGAATGGCCTGCTTCCACACTGTAGGGATTCTATGATTCTATGATTCTTCAATCTCCCTCACTATGTTGCTTGGTATCCTCTAACCTGGAATGGTGACCTGATAATCCTGCCCATTTTTCAACCAAGTTTCTGTCATGGGAATGACACTGTACTCCCACATACCTATCTGTGCCCTAACCTCATTTGTCTTATTCCTTAGGCCCCATGCATTAAAAATTCTATCTAGTCTTGCTAAACCCAACTCTTTCTTACCTAGCTAATGTTCCCTTTGTCTTCAAAACTCACTTTTTCGTGTTTTAACTTATAATTCCGTTTCAGTTTCTCTCTACTCTGAACTCCTTTTCAGGATCATATCCACCTGCCAATCTAGTTTAAATATGCCCCAACAGCATTAACAAGCCTCCTTGTGAGGATGTCAGTCCTGTAAATGTTCAGGCGTAACACATCTAACTTGTTCCGGTCCCTGCTTTCCACTGTCTCAGAAATCTAAAGCCCTCCCTCTTGCACCATCTCTCCAGCCACAATTCATCTTTTCTATTCTTCTATTAATATACTCACTACTGCATGGCACTGGCGGTAATCTGGAGATCTACTCCGTTAAATTTTCTCCCTAACACCCGAAAGTCTCCTTCCAGGCTCAGTTCTGTTTCTTTCTATATCATTGATCCAACTTACAGAGTCATTGAATCCCTACAATGTGCAAGCAGGCTATTCTGCTCATCAAATCCACACCAACCCGCATAAGATCATCCCACGCAGACACATCCCCCTACCCAATCCCTGTATACCCTGCATTTCCCATTTCTTAGCCACCTAGCCTGCACATTCCAGGGTACTATCAGCAATTCCCCATGGCCAATCCATCTAACCTGCACATGATTGGACTGTGGGAGAAACAGGAGCATCCAGAGGAAACCAAAGGGAATGTGTAAACTCCACACAGACGGTTACCCAAGGCTGGAATTGACTCAGCTCGCTGGTGCTCTGAGGCAGCAGTGCTAACCACTGAACCACCCTGCTGCCTGTGCCAACTTGGGCCATGACCTATTTCTGTTCACCCTCCTGTTCAGAATACACCACAGGTTTTCTTTGACACCTTTGACCCTGACAATCAGCAGGCAACATGCCATCCTGGAGTCACAAAAGGGCCTGCCTACTTCTCTCACTAATGAACCCCTACCACTATTGCCACTCTACACCCTTCTTTTTGCCTCCATGCCCCACCCCCATGCCCTGAGCAGCTGGACCACCAACAGTGCCATGGCCTTGGCTCTGACTGGTCTCCATAGTGGAACTGTCACTCTCACCACTTTCTAAGGCCAAGATATGGTTTATGATCAAGATGCACTTAGGGGATTCACTCACTACCTTATTCCCTGAGGTAAAGTCTTTACTCCAGACCTAATCTTCAATGTACAAGAGGGGTCTTTGTCTCCCATGGAATAATGGTTTTACTACTCCACTCAATTTAAAATAAATATTTACTAAACTTTCCAACCAGAAAAGCTGTGTAGGAGGCTGGGCATGTTCTGCTTAGGAAAGTTCAATTTCTCCAATTGATCTTAATACCAGTTTTCATTACTCTTTGGGGTGGAATTGTCAATTTGAGGAAACTGCTGGCACCAAAAAATGGCTACCCTCCTGCTGTCCTTGACTCACCTACAATTTACCCAAGATTCACTTCAGCCCAGCGAACTGGCAATAATGGCCACTATCTGCAGCTTGCATCAAGCCTGAGGATAAACTTGTCACAATCTTTACTCCTCTGTATTTAGGCACTGCAGTCATTCCCCAGTGGCTTTGAAAACTGGCCCACTTATAACTTTAGGTTTATAGGGATTTTGCTTTGAGGTGCCTTTATTTGGGATCTTTATGCCAGAGGGGGAGAACTGCATTATTTTACAGTGTTGCATCCTTTTCAACTTCAGAGATGGCATTTGAAGAATGCAGAGCACCATAGTCACCATTTGATGAAGGTGGGAAAGAAAGCAGGGAAGAAAGGTCACCACACCACCTCACAGAAATGTCAGGAATGAGTTAATGAACTAATCATTGCAGGTGACCAACTCATTTCCGTCCCTTGAAAAATTACATAATCTGACTCTTCCTTAACAGTTCTTCTTACATCCTTCACCACTCAGTTAATTCTTCATTATTGGAACCTTTCAGCTAACTTTCATATGAATGACATACAGACTTAGAAGCTATGAAAAGATGCTGTAGACCAGAATGCCAAATGTGAAAAGGTAATCGGTCTCATACCAAGCACAGTAATTATCTTGACTACATTTCTCAGCCATATGCCAACTTGTAGAACATTCCTGAAAAGATGGCTTACTAACCCTTGGTTACTCCTGCAGCAGTTGTTTGGTGGCTTCCTTCAAATGTTTGTGGCCATTGATCTGTGAAGGGCTAGCCATGCACTATAGATCTTCAATGACTACAAGGACAGTCAATCTCAGCTCCCTGGTGGGTATTCATTCAGGAGGTGAAAAGGAAACAGACGTGCTTCACATCCTACATGTGTCGTTCCCACTGTGCCACTGCTGACTCCATTACCCAGTTGTCCAACAATCCCACTGATCCACAGTCATGTAAAATAAGGTCATCAGTAATATCTTGAATGTTCTTGCCCATTTGGCTGCTAGACTTTCTAGGAGGAAACCATAATCTAGGTGACAGCCACTTGAGCTTTCAGTGAAGTTGAAAAGGCTGCTGACTGAGATTCTCAGTATGAGGTCCTAGTTGCAGCCTCCTGAAAGGTAGTTACATGCTTCAAGGACAACTGCAGAACATTGATACCATGTGACGGGACACCACACAGATTAGGAGCAGGTTCCTTCATAAATTTGATAATTTCTTGAATGGTTTGCAATCCCACGAAATGTGAGAACTCTGCACGTGTTGTAAGGATTTCGCTTTTCAAGGCTTCATTTTTGCATGTTGCATTTCATTTCTCCTCATCACAGCTGGGAATGGCATTGCCATCCATTGAGCCATTCCTTTGACTGTCGATGCCACCACAAGCTGCTTCTCCTGGCTGCCTGGCCAAATGCTGATCCCTCAAATGCTGGTGAATCAGAAATAGCATCTGTGACTGCACCTGCAAGAGGATTATGTTATTCCGTTGTATCATCAAAGAATTGCTGGTGTGTAAAATCTAGAGGAAAGAGAAAGAGGACAAGATCTATCAGGCAGATGACATGATTCAAAATGCAGTTTGTGATTATCAAGGCAACCAAATGTACTTTATGAAGTACATGAAGAGGTAGAAATAACAGGCAGATGTGATGCTCAATAAACTACCTGCCCTGTTATTGTGATTGTCCGTTGCTCTTGAAGGCAATATTTTCCAGTGTTTCACCTTGATTGTTAATCTGGCAATGGGTGATCAATTTCTGCCATTACTTCAGATCCCTACATTCAGTGCTGTTTTCTCTTTCAAATGGAAGGTAAATGTGATTAGATATTGAATGGGAAAGTATGCATCTGTACAGAGCATCTGTAGCGAGTGTGCTGGGAAAGAGAAAAGTATAAATAAAGATAAAGAGGATTGGGAGGTATTCAACAGATAGGATGGGGCAACATGATGAAGCTGTCACAAGTTCAGTTCCAGATTCTGAAATTGCTGCCACGTAAGAACAGGATGATGATGGTAGTTGGTGTGAGGACAGTAAACAAGAGGTAAGTGTACTATGGGAGTGATGCAAAACCGGGATGTCCCTAACTGCCCCCAAGAAGGTGGTGGTGAGATGCCTTTTCGAATCATTGATGTTCAAGTGGTGCAGGTACACTATGATGCTGCTGGAAGGGAGTTTTTGATCCTGCTACATTGAAGGAACTTCGACACAGCTCCAAGTAAGGATGATGTGTCATTTGGAAGAGAACTTGCGTGTGGTGATGCTTCCATACATCTTTTGACTTGTACGGCTTGAAGGGGAACTTGCAAGGGGTTGTATTCCCATGTATCTGCTTCCCTTATCCTTCTTGATGGTAGTGTTCATGGTTTGGAATGAGCTCTCTAAAAAGCCTTCACGACTTTCTGTTGGCGAATCTTGTAGATAGTTCACATTGTTGCTACTGAGTTTTGTTGGTGGAGGGAGTGGATGCCGTGTCAATCAAGTAAGGCTGCTTTGTTCTGATGGCGTCAAGCTTGTTGAGTGTTATTGGAATTGCATCCATCAAGGCAGGTAGGGAGTATTCTATCACACTCCTGACTTGTGTCTTGGAGATGATGGACAAGCTTTGGGGATCAGGAGACGAGCTACTCATTGCAGGATTCCTGGCCTCTGGCCAGCTCTTGAAGCCACTGTGTTTATGTGGTGAGTCCAGTCCATTTTTCGGTCAATGATAACCTCCAGGATGTTGATAGTAGGGAACTCAGTGATGGTAACACCATCAACTATCAAGCGGTGTTGGTTAGATTGTCAGTTATTAGAAATGGCCATAGCCTGGTATTTGTTTGGTACGAATATTACTTGCTTCTTTTGAGCCCAAGCCTGGTTATTGTCTAGGTCTTGCTGCATTTGAACATGGACTGCTTCAGTATTTGAGGAGTCGAGAATTATGCTGAACATTATAAATCGTCAGCGAACATCCCCACTTGTAACCTTATGATGGAGGGAAAGTCATTGATGAAGCAGCTGAAGATGGTTGGGCCTCAGATACTACTCTGGGGAACTCCTGTAGAGATGTCCTGAAGCTGAGATGACTGACATCCAACAACTATGACCATCTTCCTATGTGTCAGCTATAACTCCAACCAGCAGAGAGATCCTCCTGATTCGTACTGTCAACAGTTCTGCTCGTGCTCCTTGATGCAACTCTTGGTCAAATGTTGTCTTGATGTCAAGGGCTGTCACTTTCACCACACTTTGAAATTCAGCTTTTTTGTCCATGTTTGAACCGAGGCTATAAAGAATTCGGGAGCTAAGTAGTCCTAGCGGAACCCTATCTCCGCATCTATGAGCAGGTTATTGCTGAGCAAGTGCTGCTTGATAGTACTGTGGATGACACTATCAAATGTATTACTGATGATCGAGAGTAGACTGATGGGGCAATAATTAGCCAAATTGGGTTTGTCATGCTTTTTATGCACAGGCCAAACCTGGGCTGTTTTATACATGGTCGGGTAGATGCCAGTGTTGTAGCAGATCTTGAAGAGTTTGGCTAGGGCTATGGCAGGTTCTAGGGCACAAGCCTTCAGCACTATTGTCGGAAGGTTTTAAATTTAACAGGCACTTGGATAAATGTGCATTAATTCATGAAAGACAGGTGGGTTTGTTAAAGGCAGCTCATAATTAACTAAAACCAAAACAGAAATAGCTGGAGAAACACTGCAGGTCTGGTAGCATCTGTGGAGAGAAAACAGAGTCATCATTTCAGGTTCAGGGACACTTCTTCAGAACATAATTAACTAACTTGATTCTATTTTTTGATAAGGCAAGAATCAGGATGATGAGGACTTGCATCCATGAATTTCCAAAATGTATTTAATAACATGTCACTTAGCAAGCTCAGCAGCAAAGGGATTAAAAGATGTGGAGTAAAGGGTTAATTGTACCAGTATTCTAACAATAGCTAATAATAATATGATGATGATGTTACTTCACAAAGGACCGAGACCTAATGGAAGAATGCACCAGCAAAGCTTTGCTCTACCATCCTTCAGTATCTCGGTTATAAGCAGTAAATGTTAATATAGAAATATAGAAACTAGGAGCAGACAGAGAACCTTCGAGCCTGCTCAATATGATTGTGGCTGCTCCTCTATCTCAATTCTATATTCTTGCATTTCCTCCCTATACCCCTTGATGCCTTTAAGTCTAAAGATTTATCTGTCTCTTTCTTGAATACATTCAGTGAGTTGGCTTACACAGCCTCTGTTGCAGAGAATTCCATATGTTCATTAACTTTTGAGTGAAGAAATCTTTCCTCATCTCAATCCTAAATGGCCTACCCGATATCCTGAGACTGTATCCCCTTGCTCTAGACTGCCCAACCAGGGGCAACATCTCCCTATGTATAATCTGGTCAGCCCTGTTAGAATTTCATACATATCAACCAGACTCCCTCTAATCCTTCTGAACTGGGGAGACTACAGGCCTAGTTGAACCAAGATCTGCTGATAGAACAGTCACGCCTCCCCAGTATCAGCCTAGTGAACCTCTGCTGCACCCCCTTTGTGGAAAGTATATCCTTTCCTAGGTAGGGAGACCAAAATTGCACACAAATACTCTGGGTGTGGTTTCGCCAAGACCCTGCATAACTGCAGTAAGAAATCCCTTCTTCTGAACTCAGATCCCCTTGCAATGAAAGCTAATATACCACTTGCTTCTTAATTGCTTGCTACTCCTTTTAATTGTTTGCTATTTGCAGTAGCCTTGAGTTTAGCCCCATATGTCTCAAGCTCCTAATAACATTCCTGCATGGTGGCAAGTGGTGACCATACCCAGAAAAACAGCAGTAGGCAGCAGAAAAAGCCTGCCAAGACATGTCATGGCACCAGAAAGCAGTTGGGGTGAAGACAAAACCAGAAAACAAAGCACAAGGCGGAAAACTGCTAGGACAGTGCAGTAACAGCACAGATAGAACAGTGGCAGGCACTGACTTCAACTGAGGTGAGCAATGAATTCTGCCCTATTCATCCCAAAATAAAATCCAGAACCGATAGGGCAATGGAAAGGCCAAGCAGGGATTAAGTCATTCACCTCAGAAGGGGTAGAACTAAAAATGTGCCATGGCAGCAACGGGGGGTGGGGTGGGGGGCGGGGGTGGTGGAAGTGGGGTGGGGGGGATATGTCCAGAAAAGGCAATAACCACCACTTTGCAAGATCCCTGCGATGCCACAGAGAAGGTCCATGGGTGGGAAGAAGGCCCCACCCAGACTGGCGAAAGCAAAATAAGGCCCCATGGTGTTAGGGACAAGGTGCTGGCATGGATAGAGGATTGGCTCACTGGCAGAAACCAGAGGGTGAGGATAAAGGGGTCTTTTTCAGGATGGCAGCCGATGGCTAGAGGAGATCCACAGGGGTCAGTGTTGGGACCACATTAACAATATGGACAAAGGAACTGAAGACATTTGTTGGTACGTTTGCAGATGACACAAAAGTAGGTGGAGGGTCAGGTAGTGTTGAGGAGGCAGGGAGGTTGTGGAAGGATTTGGACAGGCCAGGAGAAGTGTCAGGTGGGAAAGTGGGAGGTGATGCACTTTGGTAAGAAGAATAGAAGCATATATGATTTTCAAAACAGGGAAAGGCTTCGGAAATCTAAAGCGCAAAGGAACTTTGAGGTCCTATTTCAGGATTCTCTTAAGGTTAAATACTAATTTATTTGGCAGTTAGAAAGGCAAATACAATGCTAGCATTCATTTCAAGAGGACTAGAATAAAAGAGCAAAGATGTACTACTGAAATGTATTTACTCTGGGTAGACTGCATTTGAAATATCGCGGGAAATTTTGGATCCCATATCTAAGGAAGAATGTGTTGGCCTTGGAAGGTTCCAGAGGCCGTTTACAAGAACGATCCTGAGGATGAAGGGCTTGTCATACGAGGAGTGGTTGAGGATTCTGGATCTTACTCGATGGAGCTTAGACAGATGAGGGAGGGATCTCATTTAAACTTACAGAGAACCGAGAGGCCGAGATAGAGTGGATGTGGAGAAGATGTTTCCGCTAGTAGGAGAGCCTAGGATCCATGGGAACAGCCTCAGATTGAAGGGACAACTTTCAGAACTGAGATGAGGAGGAATTTCTGCAGCTAGAGAATGTGGAAATCATTGCCACAGAGGCCTCTGGTCGCCAAGTCATTGAGTGTATTTAACACAGAGCTAGATAGGTTCTTGATTAGCAAGAGGATCAAGGGTTATGGGGAGAAGACAGGAGAAAGGGGTTGAGAAACATATCAGCCATGATCGAATAATGCAGTGGGTTGAATGGCCTAATTCTGCTCCTATATCTAACGGTAAGCATTGGCTGTAATCACAATAGTTGTTTTAAAAACAGCAGATTGCTTTAAATAAAACCTGCATTTATAAAGGACAAAACAATTGTGTTTTTAAAGAAAGTCCTATGCAAGAATTCACATTTCTTTGGAAAGTCACAGAGAATGAAAATCCAGACTGCCATGCTAATATAGAAGTCTGGAGTATCGTACTGAAGTAGAATTAGACACAGGAACAGGAGTCACCTTTGTCTGATAAATTTAAATAGTTGCAAAATATTATCAGATCACACTGAAAACTGATGACAAACCCACCCTCAATTAAACACGTGCCCATCAGGTTAAAGCAGGAGTCTAATTTTTTGTTACAGCCTGCTACCATGTTTGCAGTTCATGACATACTTAGCTTTGCTTAGTTGGATACAGTAAGTAACCATTTAATTACTCTACAATTGCAAGTTGTGCTTAAAATTTATTTAAGAGTTCATGAATAAAAAGATCCTTACGCTGGCTGATGTTATAACTGCTGTACTCTGCTAGAAATGCCTTGTCTGATTGTTTTCCACTGCACTGGAACATGATATTTACCAGGAAATTTGCTATGTGGAACACTGTCTGGTGATCTATTTGATAACCACAGTACCTGAATGAAAAGAATATTCTACAATTACAATGGTGAATAGACCAATATTTTTCAATGTTCTGGTTATTTGGAGCTCTATTTCAGACTGAGAACAAAGGTATTTTGATCAGTAGAGTGTTAATCTTTTCTCCAAATTCGTAAATATCTCATTCAGCACTTTGTTTAGGAGCTCTGGGGATCGGTTAGCTCAGTTGGCTTATGGTACAGAGTGACCCCAACAGTGTGGCTTCAATTCCTGGATCAGGTGAGGTCAACATGAATGTTTGCCTTCTCAATATCACCCCTTGCCCAGAGACATGGTGACCCTCAGGTTAAACCCACCATTAGTTCCCTCTGTCTCTCACATATGCAAGAGAGCAATCCCTCAGGGTATGGTGCCTTTAATGGAGGGAGCCTAAATAATTAGAGCTAATTTAGACAACCTGAGGGAATTGGCTTCAGCTATATTGCATTTGCACTGTGAAACAGAGGAAAAAAATAAATATTCAACAGGTCCACAAACATATGCCCTCTTTATGTCTCATTCCTTCTACCTTCATTGTGCGAATGCATCTGGGATAATTTTGTCTCATTGGTATTTTCTAACCAATTTGTTCAGAGATGGTATTACACACCTCTGGAGCAGGTGGGACTTAAATCTAGGCTTCCTGGCTCAGAGGTGGGGACACTACCACGGCATCACAAGAGCCCCAATTTTGTTGCACTGTGATTCTAACTATATTAAATTCTCCAATCACCAATGATTGCAACTCCACTCCAATCTCTTTGCCCAAATTCAGGACATTGATATCGCTATCAACGGGTCTACAAATATCCTTCCTTCAAGGGGCTTAATAAGGTATTTCTCGCAACAACGTATGCTTGATGCAAGTGAGTTTTCACTAGATATGTGGCAATGACAATGCCATATTAAGTGATAACTTTCATGTAGATGCAAGACAGGTAATAATAAAACAAAATCCAACCCTTACATTTTTTCATTTATTTTCCACCAGCCATGATCACATCTTTCAAGCCCCTTTTCCTTCACGGTGTAGTTGTGAAATTTCAGAGCTAGTCCAAGAGAAGGTGTAGATATCTGATAAACACACAACACCACATAACATTAATCAAAGTAATGTTTCTGATTTAGATTTGCCTTATCCTTTCTATTCATTTCCAACCTCTAACCTAAAGCGAAGCCCATGATGGGTCACAGATTACTCAAAGAAAAACCACTGTGTGTTATCTAGCTTATTCTGGAGTATTTCCCCTGCCAATCCCAACACTCCCACCTGTGAAGAATCCTATCTCAGTGTGGTGAATATCCTTCTAGAGTTATTTTTCCAGCTGCAGTGGTAAGCAGATCTGTCCAGATACCCCATTGCACTCATAGAATTCAAATGTAACTTTCCCTTAGTGCAGCAGCATTCCAAACCAAGGCAAACTGGACCTGCATCTTCAGTCTGGTCTCACATTGATACATACAAATTAAACCAATGGCATAACACGAGAGAACTCCAGACGCCCAAAGAAATGGCACAAACTGGCTTGAAAGCAAAAATGAAGCAGAAAAAAATTTCATAAAGTTCGTCACTGAAAAAAATTCCCATATTATTTCTTAAGTATGGTGAGGAAATTCACTTTTACTGTGTTTCTTGCCTCCACATGCAATCACAGAAATTTTGATTTCCTGTTTATTCTTCATGTCAACTACCAGGTGAACTAAAGCATGAATCACAAAAAAAAGCTGTGAAAAAAATACATAATTTCAAACAGTGGAGGAACTTCCCTTCACCTTTCCAATAGCCTCATTCATCAAGTAAATTGCAGCATGGTAACATTAATAAACGACATGGACAATTTTCAGACTTCCACACAGAATTTTCTATGGAGTTGGGTTCTAGTTAATCAGCATCCAGTCTTATCATCTAGATTTCAGTGTCAAGTAGAATCATAGGCTTCCTCAGCAGAGAAGGAGGACATTTGCCTATTCATGCCAGTGTCAGTTGTCTGAAAGAGCTAAATGGCATTAAGATGAAATCCCAACTATCATAAGCGAATGTTGAAAAATTAAATTAAAAATAGCTTTATTTCAAAAAAATCATGGACTTTTAGATTTGATTCTAAGGGAATGGCATGCTGCATTCATAAATTTTTCAATTTAGAGCCAAAGAAGTTGTTCTGCATTAAATATGGATTAATATTTCATTAGAAACAGCCAGATTTCCACATTTAGTGGTCCATGTGCCTGGAATGGTGCTGAGTACTAACAATTTTCCAGTCATCACAATCAGAATTGCAGCGAAGTATGGACTGTATTTCACTCTACAGCCATTGACCTACACATGTCTTATGAACATTGTGGGTAAAAATAATCTTCTAATATCTCCTGTTATCCTTTTGATGTCCATTTTAACTTTATGTCGTCTAATTGCCAACTGAATGACCATGAAAATCACTTTTCCATATTTAACTTTAAAAGCAACCACAGTTCACTGGCAGATGAACCCTTTGGGATGTGCTGGGATCTGGAAATACCCTGTGGGTGGAACCTCCCTATCCCAGAGGCAATGGACATAGTGCTAGGGCCAAAATATAATGGGGAGATTCCTGTTACTTTCCCAGTCATGTAGTGATTGCTGAAGGCCCTCTTTACATCCCTGCCACAGTTAACTCTGTCCCAAATGGACAAGAACATTGGCAGCCCTCCTGAGGGTAAAAAGGAAGGGCGTGCCTGTTGGGATGAGTGAGGGGTCTTGATCTGCCCCCATCTGAGTATAATTGGGAGCATGTGTGTGGTCAGGGGGTGATTACTGAAATCTGCCTCCCCGCTCCCTGATCTTGTTTCTAACCTTGCATTAACAGTACTCAAAAATCACCTTAAAGTTACAAAAATGAGGATGTTGAATGAGAAATTGAAAGAATGAGTAGCTTGGTTAAAATACAAACTGAATATCTAAAACAGTTATTTTGTTAACTATTCAGTTGTGTACAATAACTCTTAATGCCTAGGTAACTTCATCATTCTTAGGTTAGGGCCCATTTAAATCCCACAGTAACGTAGGAAGCCATTTTAGAAAACATTTTGCACATATATAACCTTCTCCTTACAGTACATTACCGCAAATTATGGCTTTCTCCATGACCACCAGTAATAGTCTGATATGATTTCTATTTATTTGAGTTCTAAACTGAAATGCCATACTTGGCTTGACAAGACAAGTTTAAAATTGTTGTTACAGTTAAAGGATGAACAACAATGTAAAATGCAATTATTTTGACATAGTACTGCACTTCTACATGTTGACTACCTACTTTAAGCAAAGTTTGAAGAGAGTGTTCATCAATTATGTTACCAACAATGGCACTTTGAAGGAAATTAAGCAGAATGTTTTTCCATAAATTGACATTCCAACAAGTCAAACACTGCAAATTGTCTAAAGACAGAATCAACTAGGCATTACCTTAAATGTCCAGGTACAACTACATTTTAGAGGATAATAGCTGGGATAATATGGACTGGTGATATTTCCTTCCAATCTTATTCCATCCGTTGAAATTATTGTGCTTTCAAATTCTAAACAAAATGTAAATGGAACAATCAATTGTTTTGTTCAAATTCTTTTTAAACTTTACCTGCTTCCTTCATTCTTTTTGAGTTCTACTGGCCTTAGAAAGTGGTGAGAGTGATGGTTCCTCTGTGGAAATCAGCCAGAGCCAAGGGTAGACCAGCTGCTCAGGGCCATTGGTGGGGGAGGGGAGGTGCGGTGTTTGGGGTCATAGATAAGGTTTCAGGATGGTATTTGCCTGCTGAGTGCCAAGGACAAAAATGTCACGGAAAAGCTGTGGGGTATTCTGAACAGAAACCGAACAGAAAGAGGTCATGGTCCAAGTTGGCATGGGGGCATGGCGGCTCAGCGGTCAGCATTGCTGCCTCACACATTGCAGCCAGGAACCTGGGTTCAATTCCAGCATTGGGAGAGGGGGCTTATCCTTGAGCCCACCAGGATTGAATGGTGGCTCAGGATTCACATAAGTCTCCCGTGTCCACAAAAACTCACCCAGCCAGCTTTTGGTTTGCCAGTGTCCCTAATCGGGAAGGTCCCTTGTTGACATGAATTTGGTTCTGATTGAGCAAATATTGGGAAGTAGAGGGGCTGCTGCCCTTCCATCCAAACCCCTCTACCACTCCCTGGCCCTCCAACCATGACCACCTCCTACCCTCTGACACCCTATCCTACCCAGGGATCCAGTAGTACTACCTGGTGAAAGTTTCCCTGTACTAATAACAGTGACCACTCCTCAGAGAAGGACTGTAGGTATTGGAGACCTGCTGGCTTCTGATTGGTTGGCACCTCTTGGGATTAGGATGTATGCCCTACTAGGGACCTGATTAAGTATGAGCGAGATTAAGTGCTTATGCTGTTCAGGTAATTGCCTACGTGCACTGAAATTGCATCAGGTCTTCTTGGAAAAATAATGTGGTTCTCCAAACTGTGTAAGAAATGCCTACTGGAAGCCATCAGAAGTGAAGAGAATGGATATATAAGGAAATTGGCTGGTATATATTCAGATATGTCTTAAAAGTATTTCCATAAACATGAGTGGGCAGGATTTTCTGAGTGGTAATCTCATGTATGATTTCCACTCTGCCCCTTTTTTTCCAAGTCAAAAGGAGAGAGCTCTGCATTTCTCAGAAAAGATTCTGAAGAGGGCTGCAAAGGTGACTGTCTGGCTTTTGGAAAATGGGGGCCTATATGCCAGCTTAGTCCACGTAATGTCCAATATTCAAATGGGTAGGCAGAATGTTTGTATTTGTAAACCGCTTCCAAACATTCTTTGGATCAGTGATAAAATAGCAAGAAACTCATTGGCAAAGTCAAATTATAAATGTCTCACAGAAAACCAATTTTGTAGTGGGTGCAGTTTAATGCCCTAATAGCAAGAGATATACAATCGTATCTAATGTCAACTTCAAAACATTTTAATTTGCATCAAGAGTTTTTCTCTAGATTAAATAATACAGCTGACTGAGACTTTTATAATATCCACCATTAATGCATCAGTATTACATTTCTATTTTCTATCATATCCTTCCGACAAATGATTAATCATGTATCCTTTGCTTGTTGTAATTGGGTATTCAGGTCTTGAGAGTGAAATCTGCACTGATTTAAACATTTTTTCAGAAATGGATAACAGCCCATTGTTAATAAATTCTTCATTATTAATTCTTGAGCCCTGCTATTCTGTCCTCTGGTTCTTTTCTTCTTCTATCACTTCTGCTATGTGGCTATATTGAAAATGATTTACGAAAATACACGTTATGAATATCTGTAAATGCATCAGGTAAATATTGGGCAAACCTGTACAGGTGTCAATTTGGCATTAAATAGGGACACAATGGCTATAGTAAAAGAAAAGAAAATCTGACAGCTGCAGATGCTGGAAATCGGAGATGAAAATAGCGAATGCTGGAAAAATTTCAGCAGGTTAGGCAGCCTGTTCAGAGTGAATTAGCTAACGTTTTAACTGTCACCCTTCATCAGTACTGGAAAAAGTTAGAGATGTAACAAGCTTTGAGTAAGAAGGTGTGGGACAAGGACAAAAGGAAGGTCTGTGATACAGTGGAAGGCAGGAAGCAAAACATTGTTTAGGTGACCACTTTGGAGAATATCCCTTTTCAGTCAGCCAGCATGTTACTTTAATTCTCCACTTTGTTCTTGGGCTGACGTTTCTGTCCTTGGCCTCCTGCACTGTTTCAGTGAAACTCAAGAACAGCACCGCATCTTTCTGCCTCGCAGTTACAGACCCCAGGATTCAACATCAAATTCGACAATTTCAGATGGTAAACATTTGTCCACATTTTGTTTCCTTTAATTATGTATTTCAATTTTTTCTATCTGTTAGCAGCAAACCTGACCTGGGCACATCTTTTCTTTCTTTGTTTCTTTTCTTCCATCATGTCCTTTCTCTTTAGTTATAGAGGACTAACTCTTCTGTCATTCAGTCTCTCTCCTTTTCAACCCAAAACAGACCTTTCTTTTGTTTTTGTTCCAAGCACCACTTGATTAAAAGGTCTGGCAGCATCTGTGGAGGAGAAAACAGAGTTAACGTTTCAGGTCCGGTGACCCTTCCTCAGAACTGGTGCTGGCTGGGAAAACATCAGTTTATATGCAGAAAATAGGGAGGTTGCTGGGGTAGGGAGTAAACGATAAGATAGAGCGCAAAGAGAGAGAAAGACAGACAGACAGAGGAGTCGCTGATGATCAGGCTGGGAGGGTGAATAGTTGTTAATGGGGACTGTTAGTGACTAACAACAGGGGGTGTGTAATGGCAGGCTATGTGGTAACAAGGGCTGGTGTGTGGGGTAGGGGGCTGGGACATAGGAGAGTTTAGACCCTAAAATTATTGAACTCAATATTGAGTCCAGAGGGTTGTAGGGTCCCCAGGCAGAAAATGAGGTGCTGTTCCTCCAGCTTGCGTTGAGCTTCACTGGAACACTGCCGCAAGCCAGAGTCAGAGATGTTGGCCAGGTAGCAGGGTGGCGCATTGATGTGGCAGGCAACAGGTAGCTCAGGGTCGTAGCGCAGCGTAGACTTGGCAACCGCTTCGCAGAACATCTACGTTGCAAAAATGACCCTGAACTTCCTGTTGCCTGCCACATCAATGCACCACCCTGCTCTCTGGCCAACTTCTCTGTCTCTGGCTTGCTGTAGTGATCCAGTGAAGCCCAACACAGGCTGAGAAACAACACCTCATTTTCTGCTTGGGGACCCTACAACACTCTGGACTCAATATTGAGTGCAATAATTTTAGGGCCTAAACTCTCCTATGTCCCAGCCCCCAACTCACACACCAGGCCTTGTTACCACATAGCCTGCCATTACACACCCCCTGTTGTTAATCACTAACAGTCCTCATTAACAACTATTCACCCTCCCAGCCTGATAGTTAGCAACTCCTTTGTCTGTCCAACTGTCTTTCTCTCTCTTTGGGCTCTATCCTATCGTTTACTCCCTACCCCACCCACCTCCCTATTTTCTGCATATAAACTGACGTTTTCCCAGCCACCACCAGTTCTGAGGAAGGGTCACCGGACCCGAAACGTTAACTCCGACTTTTCATTCACAGATGCTGCAAGACCTGCTGAGCTTTTCCAGCAACTTTGTTTTTGTTCCTGATTTACAGCATCCGCAGTTCTTTCAGTTTTTACTCCTTGATTAAAACCCACTCCCTGTCTAACATTTTCCAGTATTGATGAGACATCACAGACCTGAAATGTGATTTTTCTCTGCAGGTGGGTGCTCCCCAACCCGCTGAGATTTTGTTTTGTCATTTTCTCTTTTCATTTGTGGCTATAATGGGCTGATCAGGTCAAATGGGTAATTAAACAAGACTAGTGCATTAATTCTCAGTTTACTCATGGAATTGTTGCAACCTGGCTGCAGAAATAACTAACAGCATTAACAAATTATAGGTAAATAGATATGGCAGCAAGATGGCCAGCTGTATAATAGGACTTGAGATAAATTATGGTTAATTTTATGGTGATTCATTTCATTGTGTAGGCAAAGAGGGCACCAATTAACAGCTCTAAGAGCTCAGTAAAATTTATCAAAGCTACAATGTAGTCATGGACAATTTGTTTTACAACTTACCTTTGTTGGGAATTGCCTCAAAATACCCATTTATTTCTCTTATTCCATGCACTCTGAAGGATTTGAATGAGAGAAACATGCCATTGCCAGTAGATACAAAGGAAACTGGGAAAGAAGCAAAGGGTTCGCAGACTCTGAAATTGACAGACATAAATGATAGACACAAATTTATATTTATAATCACTTGAATAACAATAACAGTGCATTGGTCACATTTCCTCATTTAGAAATCACTATTTTTTGGAAGAATTCTATTATCTATGATTGTAACATAAAACAATATTCAAGATATATATTGACTTTGTTTCTTTTGTACTTCAATTGGAAACTGAAATCAAATGTGCAAAATGTATAGTCTGCAGAAATATGTTGGACAGCATTCTCAAGACTACACAACAGAAATGGAACTTTGGTGTTTACATTTCATCGCAGTATAGATCATTGAAAGTGGTGTCACAGGTAGGCAGGGTGATGAAGAAGGCATTTACCATGCTGGCCTCCATCAGTCGAGGCATTGAGTATAGAATTGGGACATTAAGTTACAGTTGTATAAGTCATTGGTGAGGCCACACTTGGAATACTGTGTACAGTTTAGGTCACCCTGTTATAGGAAAGACATAGTTAAGCTGGAAAGTGTGCAAAGAAGATTTACGAGGATGTTGCCAGGACGAGTAGGCCTGAGTTATAGGGAGAGGTTGGTCAGGACAGGACTTTATTCCTTGGAACATAAGAGATTGAGAGGTGACCTTACTGAGGTGCATAAAATCATGATGGGTATAGACAGGATGACTGCATATAGTCTTTTTCCTAGGGATGAGGAATTGAAAACTAGGGGGCATAGGTTTAAGACGAGAGGTGATAGATTTAAGAAGGACCTGAGGGGCAATTTCTTCACACAGAGTGCGGTGCGTATATGGAATGGGCTGCCAGAGAAAGTGGTTGAGGTGGGTACAATGGCAACATTTTAAAAATATTTGCATAGGTACACAGATGGGAAGGATTTAGAGGGATATGGACCAAATCTGGGCAATTGGAACTAACTGAGTGGGCACCATGGTCAGCATGGACCAGTTTGGGCCGAAAGGCCTGTTTCCATGCTGTATTATTCTATGACTCTATGACTCTACATTTGCAACAATGAAAAAAAGTCTAATCAAAATACTAAAATCAGCAATATGAAATGGAGATGCTGGGAATTTTATAGAGATCACAAGAGGAGGAAATGTTGCACTGGAGTGACTTACTTAGGTGGGGTGCAAAATTTTGGGTAATAGTTTAAGATACAGTAATAAATGTGTTGAAAATTTCACAGAAATGCAGTGGGTACATATTTAAGATATGTTTGCATGACACGACCATTCATTAACGTGAAAGTGATTCAATAAAATACTACCTTCAGGATAAAGTCAGAAGTGTACAAGAATACACCTGGTTCACAATTGTTTACAGGTTACATGCACCTGTCAATTTTGTGTAGTTGTTATAAGGTCAGCAATTTTCTTTGTTTAACTCTTGAACAACACAAATGTTTAGTGGTGGCGGGGAGAGGTGGATGAGGCTGGGAAGCAGGAGATTGTTCTTCATGGATTTTTGGGATCAGCAAGACTGAGTCAGTGAGGACGGGGTTGTGGAGCAGTATCTGGAACATGGAGGGTCGGAAGAGGGATCTAAATAAAGACAGGTACATCAGGGGCATTGAAGAGTGAAGTGGGAAGCATTCAGTATCCTGGCAATCATGGAAGTGGTACTTCCTTCACCCCCAACACTTCCCCACAGCCCTATGGCACTTTCCCCTGTAACCGGCGAAGGTGCAACACTTGCCCATTTACCTCCTCCCTCCCCACTGTCCAAGGGCCCAAACATACCTCCCAGGTGAAGCAACACCTCACCTGCACTTCCAAGAATCTAGTTACTGCATTGGCTGCTCACAATATGGTCTCCTCTACATTGGGGAAAAGAAGTGTAGACTTAGCGACCGTTTCGCAGAACATTCTGCTCACTAAAAAGACCCTGAACTACCTGTTGCCTGCCACTTCAATGCACCACCCTGCTCTCTGACCAACATCTCTGTCTCCTGCTTGCCTACAGTGTTCCAGTGAAGCTCAACGCAAGCTGGAAGAACAACACCTCATTTTCCGCTTGGGGACCCTACAGCCCTCTGGACTCAATACTGAGTTCAATAATTTTAGGGCCTAAACTCTCCCATGTCCCAGCCCCCTACCCCACACACCAGCCCTTGTTACCACATAGCCTGCCGTTACACACCTCCTGTTGTTAGTCACTGACAGTCCCCATTAACAACTATTCACCCTCCCAGCCCGATCGTTAGCAACTCCTTTGTCTGTCCAACTGTCTTTCTCTCTCTTTGCGCTCTATCTTATCATTTACTCCCTACCCCACCCACCTCCCTATTTTCAGCATATAAACTGATGTTTTCCCAGCCACCATCTGTTCTGAGGAAGGGTCACCGGACCCAAAACGTTAACTCTGTTTTCTCCTCCACAGATGCTGCCAGACGTGCTGAGCTTTTCCAGCAACTTTGTATTTGTTCATGGAAGTGGAGGTGATCAGGATAGTCATTCACGTGAAAAATATGAAAAAGTGGTAAAAATATGAATATATAAATACAGAAAGGTCAAGAGCTGAGCGCCCCGAATAGAACCCAAACTGGGAACATTGCTGAGCAGGTGCTGCTTGATAGCACTATTGATGACACCTTCCATCACTTTTCTGATGATCAAGAGTAGACTGATGTCTGGGTTGAATTTGTCCTGTTTTTTGTGTCTATGGCATCTTTGGGCAATTTTCCACATTGTTGTCTAGATGCCAGTGTGAAAGCTGTACTGGAACAGATTGGCTAGAGACACAGCAAGTTCTGGAGTGCACTTCTTCGGGACTATTGCTGGAATGTTGTCAGGGCTCATAGCCTCTACAGTGCCCAGTGTCTCCAGATGTTTCTTGATATCAGATAGAGTGAATTGAATTGGATGAAGACTGGAATCCACCATGATCTCATTGAATGGCAGAGCAGATTCGTTGGGTTGAACGGCCACTTCTGTTTCTATGTCTTCAGTCAAGATGGTGTGTGTCTTGAAGGGGAACTTACAGAGGGTAGTATTCCCATGCATCTGCTGCCCTTGTCCTTCCAGGTGGTAGAGGTCACTAGTTTGGAAAGTGTTGTCAAAGGGTCATTGATAAGTTGCTGCAGTGAGTCTTATGGATGGTACACACCACTTCCACTGCATGCCGATGGTGGAGAGAGTGAATGATGAAGGCTGTGGATAAGGTATCAAAGAGTAAGCAGCTTCAGCCTGGATAGCGTTTTCCTAAGTGTTGTTGCACTCACCCAGACAAGTGGAGATTATTCCATCAAACACTCGATTTATGTCATGTAGATGGTGGACAGGCATTGTTAGGAGGGGAGTTACTTGCCACAGAATTCCCAGCCTCTGATCTGTTCTTGTGGCCACAGTACATATACACTGGTCCAGTTCAGTTTTTCATAGAGTAGTACAGTACAAAGGGGCCATAGGGCCCCTACAGTATGGAAACAGGCCATTCAGCCCAACAAGTCCACACTGCCACCCGAAGGGCATCCCACCCAGACCCATTCCCCTACCCCTGCATTTCCCACGTCTAACCCACCTAACCTAAACATCCTTGGACACTATAGGTAATTTAGCGTGGCTAATCCACCTACCCGGCACATCTTTGGACAGTGGCAGGAAACCAGAGAACCCGGAGGAAACCCACGCAGACACGGGGAGAATGTGCTAACTTCACAAAGACAGTTAGCTGAGGGTGGAATCGAACCTGGGCCCCTGGTGCTGTGAGGCAGCAGTGCTAACCACTGAGCCACCATGCCGTTCATTTGGCCCATTGTGTCTGCACCAATAAAAGATGACACTAAATCTACACTGGTCTCACTTTCCAGCACTTGGCTCATAGCCTTGAATATTATGACATTTCAAGAGCTCATCCTCTACTGTTTAAATATTGTGAGGTTTCCCACCTCAACTACCCTCCCAGGCAGCACATCCCAGATTCCCATCACCTTCTGGGTGAGATTTGCATTCCTCAAATCTGCTGTAAAACTCCTACTTTTCAATGTAAAATTATGCCCAATTATTATCAGTCCTTCATCCAAGGGAATCGGCTACTTGCTAGCCACTGTGCTCACAATCAAGTCCCCTCTCAACCTTTTCTGTTCTAAAGAAAACAACCTGAACTTATCCAGTCTTACTTCACAGCTAAACTACTCTAACCCAAGCAAGGTGAATCTCCTCTGCACCCTCTCCAATGTACTCATATCCTCCCTATAGTGTGGAGACCAGAACAGCACATAAGTGCTCCAGCTGTGGCCTCATCATAGTCATGTACAGCTCCAAAATAACCTCCCTACTCTTATAATCTATGCCATAACAGACAAAGGCAGGTGTGCCATCTGTCTTTTCTACTACCCACTAAACCTGTCCTGCTGCCTTCAGGGGTCTGTGGACAAGCATGCCAAAATCCCTCTGTTCCTGTGAGCTTCCTAATGTTCTACCATTGATTGAGTTTTTGGTTAATTGTAATCCCCAGAATGTTGACAGTGAGCAGTGGTAATACCAGCAAATGTCAAGGGGAAATCGTTGTTTACTCTGCTGTTGGAAAAGACCTTTGCCTTGCAGTTATGTGCCAAGGATATTACTTAAACTTTATCAGCCCAAGCCAGAAAGATGCTCAATGTTGCTGCATATGGACAGCTTCTGTATTTGAGTAGTTGTGAACGGTTCTGAACACTGTGCAAGCATCAGCAAACATGCTGATGAGGTTCCGACTTTTAGTTAACTCTGATCGGCCAAGGAATTTCCCTGCGAAATGGCTGACAACTGTTTTGCTGAGTTAAAGCAAGTGCAGTGTGTGTATGTTCTTTTCTGCTAAGAACAAGGCTCCATGTATTAATAAATGTATCTTCCAGTACATGTAATCTTGGCTGTTAATTGTCAGTCATCATCTAACTGGTGCATTTTCCATGACAATTCTACCACTAGTCTAGTTGCCTACCAATCAGCACTTGTTTCTTATTCAGGATAAAAAGGTCGCTTTCCCTTTATATTTGGAATTACCCTAATGAGTGCAAGACGAAAATCTTTATTAACTTGTGTTTTTTTCAGCAATATTCAAGTTCTTTACCACCAAACGACTATTTGGATTTGTCAACCTTCAACTGAGTTAATTTTTGAGTATCACCTCTTTATGGCTGCTAATTTGTTTGATTTTCTCATTTTCACAATATCTTTTGTGTATTAAGAGAGCCAGCTATCCAAAAATACCAGAAGCACTATAAAACTTACCGATACAAATTCTTACTCCTTATTGGCATAAGTGAGTCAAAAATGCTGAGTGAATCTGTGACACAGCTGTCAGATTCGATCTGTAAGGAGGTGAGAGAGAGGCGAATGACATGTCCTGGTGGCGAATTGAGCTTGAAGTGGCAGTGTACTCGTCCAGAGGCAGCAAAGAATTTCAAAGGAATGGGAATACCAGCCTGCTCAGCAAATTTATCGATAACATATTTAGAACCTGGAAAATGCAAAATCTTATTATAGATGATTTGACATTGTATGTTCACTTCCCAAACTTACCCCTGCATACACTTTTTCTATGACATATCCTTTCCCCAAATTGAAAAATGATATTGAGGCATTTCAATATCACACCCATCCTGAGTTAACTTGAACTGCCAACTTTATTTCTATAGCTGGCACTTTGGATGCTGTGTAACTCTGTAAACAGCATGAAAATTTATCTTCTGAAAACTTCTATTCCATCAAATTCTATCTATTCTGCTGCACTGTTGAAAATCCTTCAAGTACAATTAGCTTTTCAGCATAATTCAGAGACACATCGGTTTTTCTAATTTCCATTACAACGTTACTTCCTGAAAAAAACTCCTTGCAAAATCATATATACTCCATTTTATAAAAAAAAGTCACAAAGGAAACAAGTAGAGCTTAAAAAGCCTTGACCCTTTTATCAATGCAATTATACTCAGAGCTTCCCTTGGGTCTCTGCAAATGTGTGAATAGAAGGCAGAGTGCAATCCCATTGTAAGCAGAGGGAAAACCACTCTTAGCTTGATTTGAATATATTAGAATATCTTACGCAAAGGAAACACTGCAATATAGACCTCTGCCTGATTTCGCAGCTCCCAAAAGCTGCTCCAGTGCCATCATCAGTGGTGACTAGTCTTTTAATATTCATGTGGATCCACATTAAGATTCTGCCAGTGAAGTACTTCCATAAATGCGTTCTATAATTACAATCTGTATAAATGAAAATGACAGAAGAGGATAATTGAGTGGTAAACCTACATTTCCTTAAAATCCTTCATGGTCCATCAATTGTCCTTCAACTGAACATAATTGAGAGTTTTCAAGTGCAATTACTGTACGTTGATTCCAAATCTGAGGCATGAGTGAGCATATTCAATGCCATTCTTCCTGGCAGGCCGAATCCTGGAGAAGCTACAGTTAAAGGGCTATACCAGGTTCATGCATTCTAATCTTTACCCTTACTAATGTACTGAGGTTAGCAATCTCCAAAGCTGCAGAGTATAGTAGAACTCACAAGCCTTCATGTCCAAGTTTGTGTCTGTTGGGCTCAAACATTGATGAAAAATCCAACCTAAACCCTTGAAATTTGCAGGCTTGCACAACTGTCACTAGTAACTACAAAATGGTATGTCACTCGCTTTAAGAGAGCAAATCACAGCAAATATTTGAGTGATATGTATGCATGCATTAACCATCTGGAACTTGAAAATTGACAGGCAATCTGTAACTCAATTCTCAGTCGTTACATTGCCAAGTGTCTGTCACAAAAGTTCAGACTGCCATTTCGCACACCCACCACCCCATTCTCATCGCTCCAACCCAAACCTCTTGTCACAATATCAGAGTGACGCTCCAAGGTAACAACCCCTTATGAGTGTTCCACAAAAAAAAGCCCCAATATTTCACAGCCTGTCGCCATTTCTGTCAAATCTTGTTCATCTCTGTCCCAGCTGAACTGCAGCAATGAGACTCAGTTATCTTGAATCCAAATTGCACTTTATTCCCAATAAATACACAATTTGTCAAGTACGTCAGTGTACTGAAGCATAGGTACAATGTGCAAGCCATGTGATGAGTTAAGAATAACTACGCGTGTTTCTTTTCTCATGTAAAAGAAACTAAAAACAGAAAAAATAATGGGCCAGATCTTCTGATGAGTGACTCTCACTCACAGAAGGGGAAATGGATCTGGACCGGGTAAAGGGCGATCAGGTCTGGAACGGGTGAAGGGGGATTGGGTGTGGTGCTGGGAGAAGTTGAGGTGTTGGGTCCAGAGAAGGGTAAGGCACAGCAACTACTGGAAGGAGACAGAATGTCTGGGAGTGTTCAGAAGTAGTTAGATTTTCTTAACCAAGAGTTTGAAAAGTTAACAGGGGTAGATGTAAATGTAAATTTGAGGTTACCATCAGATCAGCCATGACCTTATTGAAGGGTAAAGCAGAGTCAAGAGGATAAGTAACCTACTGATCTTAAATTGTATGTTTGTAGGTCCCATAGGTCACACAAGCATTTGAGGGCAACTTAGCAATTTACACACTGAAAAGTAGAAGGCTAACTAATGATGGAAAGATCAAAAGGAGATGCTTCAGAATTCTTCCAATTCTGCTGCCTACCATGACAGACTTCATTGTACAATACTTACAAAGCCTTAAGAGCTCCCTAACCCTTGTGACATGTGATGCTATTGCATTCTCACTGGCTGCTGTATTTTCCCTAATAATCAATAGGACATTGTTGTGATCCCAGCCAATGTTAGGATCATAGGAACAAGAGTAGGCCATTCAGCCATCAAACATGTAAACCTGTATGCTTCTAGTAATCAGAAATCTATCAATCAATCTCTAGCTTAAACATACACGAAGTTTCCTCAGCCCTCTGAGTAACAAAAGTTCTCCTTGTCTCAGAACAAGGTATACTCCTTTTTATTTAATTGTGCCCACTTGTTGTAGACTCTGCAACCAAGAAAACATCTTACCTGTCTATCCCTTTAAATATTTCGTAAGTTTCAATGAGATCACTTCTTATTTTTCAAAACTCTGGAGAATATGGGCCCAATTTGCCCACTCTCTCTCTCTATTGGACAGTCCTGCCATCCTGGGAACAAATCCAGTGAACCTTACATTCCGTCTATGGTAATAATATATTTCCTGAAATAAGAGACCAAAACTGCACACAATACTCCACATTCGCTCCGCAGTCTAACCACATTCTTATACCATTGAAGCATATTGTTACTTGACAAATCAGATCCCACACTGGAACCTGGTTTAATAGATCTTAATTTGTTTTTTTTTGATTTCTCAGTGAAGCGGTCTCTCACTGAACATAAGCACGTAATGTTGTAGATTTGGTTTTAACAATGTGTTAAGAAAAATAAATAAAGATAAAATAATATAAACCAGACAACTTACTTATAAAACAAACTTAAATTCTTTGAAACACACATTTTCATTAACCCAAAAAAATTCCTTTACCGTTCTCAAAAATACCTTTGTACAGAACCCACAGGCATCCCATGTACCGTACTCACACTCTTTTTCAAACACCTTGATACGTTTAATTTAATACCATAAGAAATAGGAACAGGAGTTGGCCATTTGGCCCCTCAAGCCTGCTCCAATATTCAATAGGATCATGGCTGATCTGACATTCCTCATGTCCACTTTCTTGCCCTTTCCCTATAACCCTTGATTCCTCTACTGATCAAGAATCTATCTATCTCAGATTTAAATACAAAAACAAGGATGCTGCACCCTCAGCTCCCAGTTCTCTGTGGCAAGGTGCTCCAAAGACTCACAACCCTCTGAGAGAAGAAATTCCTCCTCATCTCAAATTGGAGCTGTTATTCATCTGAGTTTAAATGTTTTTGGCTTCAAATAGCCTCTTCAGGGTTTTATGCAAACACCTCTGACCTAGGACTATCAGTAAATACTTGACTCTAAAGTAATCGAGTTTTACTAATTTCTTCCTTCTCAGGAGAACTGCTTTATACATTCGTCTTCATCCAAGAAATTCTGCAGAACTGCCAAAACTGAAATCATAAATGACATCTTCCCCAATCTATGAATGTTTCCTTAAGCTTAAGAATATTTTTGATATTTTTTTAACAGAAACCTTGACGCATAAATGTTCGGTTAAAAACTCCTCCAAGGTAAAAAAAACTGATTAGTTCTGAAGGCTATTTCATCTCACCGTTTTACAAGTTAATTACTCAATTCTACAGTCACACAAAAAACATATTGCTATTTCAAAATTCATAAGTCCAAACTTAGAATAAATGATATGAAAATGTGTGTAAATCACATAGTAAGGCATAACATGTAATGTGTATATACTTGAAAGTGGGGTCACATAGATATGAAGTGTATAATCAGAGGGATAACAAAACATTCATTCAGTAACTAAAAATGGTAAAGGGCTACGACAATATTAAGGTCCATATGCCCTTTGCACTAAACAGCAACTGCTTGTCAGATAACCAACAGAACATTAAACAATTGAAGAAAATTCAAATTGAGACTGTTCATCCTGGAAGCAAGTTCCAATAAGGTGTTCTTGCTCCTCGATGTTGCACTGCTGTATCATTCTTTCTTGGATGTCCCTCCTGGTCAATACACTGATGTTCATTTTCATCTTCATCCTCCAAAGATTGCTGTTTGATCCCACATCATCCAGGACCTACCCCTTTACGTCAGTTCCAGTTGTGAAGGACATATCATGTAATTATGACATGCATTTCTTGTCTGGGCTATACTGTAGGGTCTGCTGGAGTGTTCAGGCATTGAGACCTCATTATAACGAGGCCTATGTCTGTTCTAAATTAGCTCTGATAGAAGCTTGAGCAGCATTGTATCTTTATTCTGCATCAGACTGAGGATTTCATGGGTCATATTTGAAGGGGGTAGTCCTTGTCTCCCAGCAGCCTTTCCCATGTGGCCTAAGGACCTTGAATGGAGGCAGGAGCCTGTCAGTTTTCTTGTATGTAAGAGTCAAGGCAGCCCCCAAGATATTTGGTGAAGACCTCTAGAATTTGGTATCAATGTCACATATAATTAGAACACTGATGAAGGGTAAATCTTTTCTGTTGATAATCTCTGCAGTGTGAGATAAAACAATATAGGTACAGTCCACAATGCTTTTCTCCAGGAGAAGCCAGCAATGGTGGAAAATCCAACTGCCCAGGCTGTTCAATTCTCCTTGTCATCAGAAATTAGCTGTGATCTAAAAAAAAATTCCATCAGTGACATCCTGGATGCAATTATGGGTCGAGGAATGGTCCCCAGTTCCTCCCTGAAATGAACTGCTGGGATGACATTGTCACCCAGTCCCTTGAAGTACAGGTCCTGCTCCAGCAGGTCTCACTGTTTGCTGATGAAGGCCTGAGATATTATGAATTGGTGTCTGTGCTGTCTTTCTCAGAACCAGAGAAAATGACTGTGCAGCCTGTGGGTGTAGGCTCTGCTTGTTCTCCTCCACCTCCTTTGTGGATCTTCACCTGCTGCTGCTCTCTCTGGAGGCTGTGCTGTAGCCAGTGGAGATCGCTGTTCTTGCTGATAATGTTGGCATTGCAATTTCCTTCTTTCTTTTCTTCACATCTGAAGCAAAGTCACAAGGACTCCAGCCAAGTCCATGTCCATGTCCAATCCATGAGCAGATAATGTGTGGAGAATGTTGGAAAGTAGAGATGATTTCATTAATTGTACCCTTAGCCCTTATATCAATCAAAATGGAATCTTGTTTTATATCCTGACACAGTGTGGGCATTGAGGCTTCCCAAGGAGGTTAATGTCAGTCTCAATAAGAAGATCTCAGCTGTGTAACCTTATTCAGATGTACATTGCGCAACCAATGCATTCATGCTACATTGTGGGATAGAATTCTGGCAGTAAATCATTGTGATAGCTTCCTCCTGTTCGCTGGACTAGCATTTATTGCCCATCCATAGATCCCTTGAGAAGATGTTGGTGAACTGTTGAGAACTGTTGCAGTCCATTTGCTGTAGGTGGATCCACAATGTCATTAGAGAGGGAGTTCCAGCATTTTGACCCAGTCACAATGAAGGAATAGAAATATATTTACGAGTCAGAACAGTGAGTGACTTGGAAGGGAACTTCTAGGTTGCAGTGCTCTATGTATCTGTTGCCCTTGTCTTTCTACATGGAAGTGGTCTTGGTTTTACAAGGTGTTGTCTCAGGAGCCTTAATTAATTTCTGCAGTGCTTCTTGAAGGTAGTGCACACTGCTGCTGCTACTGAGCATTGGTGGTGGAGGGAATGGATGTTTGTGGGTGTAGTGCCAACCAAATGTCCTGAATAATTTTAAGCTTCTTGAGTGTTGTTAGGGCTGTATTCTTCCAGACAAATGGAGTATTCAATCACACCCCAGATTTGTGCCTTGTGGATGGCAAAGTGACCAAAAGTAAGTTAGTTTGTCTGGCTCCATTTGCTTAGCTGACATGACTATAAACAAATTAATGTGAACAACGGGTCCAGGAATGGCATTGTGGCTTAGCGGATTCAATTCCAGCCTCAGGTCGATGTCTGTGTGGAGTTTGCACATTCTCCCTGTGTCTGCGTGGGTTTCCTCCGTGTGCTCTGGTTTCCTCTGACAGACCAAGGATGTGCAGGTTAGGTGGATTGGCCATGCTAAATTGCCCATAGCGTCTAGGGATGTATAGGTTAAGTGGATTAGCCATGGGAAATGCTGGGTAACTGGGATACAGTAGGGATGTGAGACTGGGTGGGATGCTCTACGGAGAGTTGGTGTGGATGTGTTGGGCCGAATGGCCTGTCTCCAAACTGTAGGGATTCTAATTGACCTTATTCTAAATGCTTGAGGCCACAGTTTGTAATGCTCATTCTTGGACGATGAATGATCTGCCAAGTGCAGCTTGATGTCAATTGGTGGTATTACTGAACTGATGGAGGTATAACCACCACATGTTCCCCTAACAAGGTCTCAAATTCAAACAATTTGACTCTGTCACTGAAGAAAGAAACAGCATTTTACTCTACGTATTTTGCATATGATGGCAGCCATTTTGTATCATTATCACACAGTTGACTTTGAAGAATGGTAAAGCTTCAACTTCAAGGCCTTGTAAGTGACTTGCAGGCTTTACTTAAGAAACAGCATAATAACCCACATCTTCTATATTCCCTCCTGTGTTACTGGCCATGTCCCCAATGATCTTTTAGCCTCCCAGTTTCCATTTGGTACTTTTACAGCCAATACATGTATGTGTAGTTGTATATGTCCCCAGATTACCCTCAGCGCCATTGCTTTGCAAATTGCCGTATTCTTAACCATCATTCATGGTCTGCACTTAGAGGCCGTAGAGGTGTTGACCCTTGAAATCTACTCCCACTTTCAATGTTTCTCATCCTTTCTTATAGTCAATGAGATCCCATGCTTCTATGTCAAATTTCCCCCTTTCATTGAAATCATTCCCTCAGTGACCCACTGCAATGAGGACAAGTGGAGTTGTCCACTTTCCCCTGATAAGCCTCCTGACTATTATTGAGCAAAGCCCCAGGGACTGTGCATGGCCTAAAACTCAACCTGCATGGATACAGATGCCTGGACTCTGGTCAGACCTATCTCCCAACTAACTCCCCATGGAACTGGAATCAGATGAGGCCCTTGATGGACTGTAGTATCCCTTGTCCCCACTATAGACTGGTCCCCTCTGCCTTTCAGACATGATCATTTGGTTGAAGTACAGGCAGTGTGTTTGCTACAGAGCCAGTGGCATCTGCTGTAGGTGTGGCATTGATTTAGTATAGTGCTGTATAGTGACACGACTACCCTCTTGACTGTTCAGTGCTCCCCACAGTGACAAGCTGCCTGCCTGCCTCACTCTCAATGCTGGCAGCCTCCATGCAAACTCTAAGTGAATGAGTGCTAAGGAATGAAGCCAAGGCAATAAAATGCAGCCTCTTTAGATGCATGAGATGCACTTGAGTCCCTGCATGCAAAGTGACCTGGCAGAAGCACGCAAGTTGTAGATGTCGCTGGACTACAAACTGTATTTTTAGCTCATTCACAAGATGTGGATATCACTGGCTGGACAAGCATTTATTGCCTCAATATTAGAGACAGTGGAAGATACCAGATGCTGGAGTCAGAGTCAACACGATTTGGAGCTGGAGGAACACAGCAGGTCAGGCAGCACCAAAGGAGTCGGAACGTCAATGTTACGTGTCAGGACCCTTCTTCAGAACTACTCCTTTGATGCTGTCTGGCCTGCTGTATTCCTCCAGCTCCACACTATGTTGACATAGAAGGAGTTGATGTTTGTGGACATGGTATTAGTGAAGCTTGATGGTGTCAAGCGTCTTCAGTATTGTTGGAGCCACACCCATCCAGGCAAGTGTAGAGTATTCCATCACACTCCTGACTCGTACCTTGTAGATGGTGAATTGAATGTCAAGGAGCAATAGTTAGATCCTCTCTTCTTGGAGATGGTCATTGCCTGGTGCTTCTGTGACATGACTATTGCAAGTCAAGTACAAAGGGTTGAAATGTGAGAATTGGACTGAGCAGCAAGATGATGTGATGAGGTTGGTGGTTTGCCTCTGCCAACTTGCATGGAGGAAAGAGGAGAATGGTGGCCATGGAGCATGTAGGAATGTTGTGGTGAAGATAGAGTTGGATGATGGCCATAACAAGCAATCAGCAAGCTGCAGCCTCCAGCTACCAGTTCTGACTTACATTGGGAATTTGTGCCATCTCATTTCTTGGGGAAGGAGAGGAGAATTAGGAATGGTGTATGAATGTGGCAAATGGGGTAACAATGAAAGGCAAATCCTTGTAAACAGGGTATAAACAGGGTAGTTGCTGCTGATTAGTGAGATTCTGAAGTTTTCATTAAAGCTTAAGGGGAAATTGGGGAAACACCTTCCAATGTTGAGATGATGGGTTTTTCATTCTCCCTCTATTTTCCCCTTCTGTTTCTTCACTGCTGACATCACTGCAAGAAGGGAAACATTCTGCTAGAGGAATCTGCAATATTTTGATAAGTTTTTATTTGCTTTATCTGGACTGTTCCTATGCTAGAATTTGAGTTTACAGGAGCTTTCGTGCAAGTTACTATAATCAATTGCCCAGCCATCTTTACCATTTGTATCCACCCTATGTCTTCCAATCGAATTCCTGTATCTGAACAGTGGTAGATCTCCAGAGAGGTGACAATTACATCTGTCAGCAAAAAAATCTATCCTATTTCTGCTTATCAGCTCTAAACACCAACATCTCCATTCTGCCGTCTCAGGTAGTCACATATGGGCCCAATACAATATTAAAAGAAGACTTTTCCCGGTGACCTGACCAAAATCCATCCTTCAAGACCTTGAGGATATGAAGAGTGCTCAATAAAGTTTTTCTTCCTTTTTAAAAATTATTCCTTATATGTTTACTTCAGAAACATAAGACCAGACTAAATTAAAGCTCTCACCTGTCACAGCTGTAGCAATGTAATCAGAACGGAGGCCAGCTATCAATAGTAAAAGTAAAGATATAAAAGTTATTGTATATTCAGAATATGCAGTTTATTCTAATGCATTAAGAAAGCAGACAGTTGTATGCAGTTAAGAGTTTAAATATTTCATCCAAAGACACATACAACACACACAGATGCACGTGCACACAAATAACTTACACGACCTGTCATTGGTAAGCAATTAGCAAACTATTTTTCTGGAGGAAATGCAAAATACTGCAGATGTTGGAAATCTGAAACAAACACAGAATGCTGGAAAAATACCGATGGATTCTGAAGAAGATTCATACCAAACTTAAAACATTAATTCAGTTTCTCTCTCCACAGAAGCTGCTAAATCTACTGAATTTCTCCAGCATCTTTGTGTTTGTTTTTAATGGACTCTCTAGAAAAATAATGGTCCTGAAACCATAAAACTCTAGTATTATAAATAATTATTCTGTTGTGAGGTTAGATGTTAAGCTCATTTTAAATAGCCATGTTTAGTTTAGAGAGCTTAACAGTTTCAATGCTATAACAGAATAACTTATAAAAGGATCACACTGGTTACCTAACGCGTCAATAGGAGACTTTTCTTTTTAGCATTCTTCATGTATACCTCAAGCATATACAAAGAGGATATCTTTAAATGATGTTGTTCATTACTTTTAGGAAATAAATTAACTGATAAATCTTCGCACATAATTACTTTTACCTGACGAGTTACTTGAAGAGGTGACAGATACTGTGGGAATTGCCGCGGATATTTTTGAAATGGACTTTCATTATGCATTTAACACGTGAGGCAATTGGGAAAAAAGGGGGTGGGCCGGAACATAGAAGTAGGAATTGCAAATTGGTTGAAAACTGGTTGGAAGGCAAAAAGTAAAAGGACGATTAAAAGGCAAGTTCTCAGGGTGGTTGGAAATGGACAATAGTGTTCTACACGGTTCTACTCTATGACCAGTTTAGCTCTCCATGTATCCTTAGGAAGTGATCAAATTTGCAAATGACACTGAAATATGAGGTAGCGTAAATATTTCTGATGACCAAACATAGCTGAAGGTGATTTTGATAAGATCTAGGAATAGGCTAAAGTGTAGCAAATGTAATTCAATGCCAATTAATCAGACGGGATACATTTCTTTTAAAAAAACGTCATTACTGCACTTTACTATGGAAAGAGCAGAGGTAATTGGTGATTCAGATTTACAGGACATTGAAAGTAGCATATCAAGTGGATAAAGCTATAAAAAGCTGACAGATTTATGGGTTTATGACAAGGAATTCAATATAAAGGTCAAAAAGTAATCATATGTAAGTTTATACAATTCACGATGATTCACCCAAAGGAAGGATGTTGAGAAACAGAATGGTACAATTCAGATAATAAGTGCTGCATGTTGAGATGAAATTCAAAAACAATTCAATTTGAAAAATTATGGTTGCTTTCATTAGAATTGACTGATTTAGCTTGGTAGACATATTTATAATTATAAAGGAAAATTGTACAGCAGACAGAAGACAGTTTCTAGTGGTTGTGAGGTTTACAACAACAACGGAACTTAGAAATAAGAGTAGATGCAAGAGGCTGAGAACAGAAATCAGGAGAAAACTTTTCACACAAAAGCTTTGTGCTCTAAAATGCCCTGTCAGAGTTAGTGATTGAAGCATAGATCGGTTATTTAAAGCATGAACGGATAAAGGGATATGGAATTGGAGTGACTATAGGTTTTTTGAAGGATTAAACACCAACTGAAACTGGTTGATTGAATCTCCTGTTTCTGAGTGCAGTCCTAGATAACTGTTTCCATGCTTTCAACACAAATTATGTGATTTGTTGGACTTGAACTAGAATCAATTCCAGAAATTGGTTACAGTACAGATGGAGGCCATTCTTGATCCTTACACACTTTGTATGCTATGATCTGCCCGTACTGCATGCAAAACAAAACTTTTCACTGTACCTCGGTACATCTGACAATAAAAAAGCAAATCAAATCAAATCAACCCTTCAGTCTGTGCTGGCTCTTTATAAAAGCAATTTAGGTAGTTCGATTGTCTGGTCTTTTCTCTGTAATGCCGTATTTTTCCTCTTCAGTTATTTACCCAATCCGATTTGAAAGCCACAATTGAATCTACTTCCATCATTTTCTCTATTGGTGTATTCTAGATCCTAACTACTCACTGCACAAAAATAGATTTTCTTCATGTCATCTTTGATTCTTTCACCAATCATTTAAATCTAAGTCCTGTGATGCTCAACCATCTTACCAACAGGAAAAGTTTCTCTCCATCTACTCTACTGAGACATCTGATGATTTTGACCATCTCGATGAAATCCCCTTTCAACCTTTTCTTTTCTCAGACCACCTCCTCCAATCCACATAATAATGGTACCTCACTTCCAGCCCCATTCTTGTAAATCTTCTCTGCATCTTCCCTGAAGCCTTCACATCCTTCACAATGTGCAGTGCTCAGACTGGACACAATACTCTGGGTGAGGTCAAACCATTTTCTTCTTAAATGTTCCTCACAACATCCGTACTTCGATGCGCTCCACCTCTACTTATAAATCACAAAATACTTTTTTAAACACTTTCTGAACCTGTTTCACCATCTTCAACATTTATGCCCGCATACCTCAGTTTCCTCTGTTCCCGCAACCAATTTAGACTTGCACACTTTAGTTTATGTTGTCTCTTCATTCTTGCATATATTAAAATGCATTGCTTTACACATGCCTGAGCTAATTTCATCAGCTTCTGAGCTTTACAATTAATCTCATGCAGACTCAGTTTACCATTAGCAATAAAATAACACATTGCACTAGGTACAATTTTCAATAACAGAAAGAGACAAAATGCCAAAATAAATAACCATTAACAACAATTGAGTCCATGTCCACAGGAAGTCCAAGAAGGTACCCAATCGATGTGCGGTTTACCAGGCTTGTCTGAATAGAGTCCTTTAAGACTGCACTGACACAGTCTTCACACACAAATAGAGTCTTCATATTTGGAACAACGAAAATAACCCAGAAGTGAACGAGAATGCCACCATTGTTGTTGTTACTGTGTAGGAAACACAAAAAGGAACATTCTCAAACACACTCATAAAAAATCCTTTCGTGCTTATATTTTATTTTGATTTGAATTAGTTAAATTCGATACTTACTCAAGCCATTCCTATAGTTCCCAACTTCAGACATTTCACAATTATGTTGTGGTTTACAGTATGATATTTGACCCGTTCTCATTTGGGTTATGTTTAAATCTAATTATAAAGCTAAAAGGACAATACTCTGACAAAAGTTGTATCCTCTTCTTGACTGTGCATTAAACAGAAAATATCATCCCTGTTATTGTGCAGTGTTACTGTCATCTATTTAAAATACATATTTAATAAAGAAGACTAGTTTTACATGTTAAACTGGACCCAGTAACTCACAGATGGGTCTCAAAACTCATATGACTGTCCTTGTTAATTCACTGTCAGCCAAAAAGTAGAAAGACTGGTATGTTATCTCATCATCAATCACTAAGGGAGAAATTTAGAATTTGATTCAACCTTCGACAATACACTGGGTCCTTAAAGGTATGAGAATTCAACCCTTCTAGTACAAACAGCAGTCTGGAAAGACTGTCCCAGGGAATTCCACCATCGTTGAATAAAAACTCAAAGGACAGCGGATGCTGTAAATCAGAAACAAAAACAAAAATTGCTGAGAAAGCTCACCACACCTGGCAGATCCACAGATGTTGCCAGACCTGCTGAGATTTTTCAGCAATTTCTATTTTTGTTCCAGCATAATTGGCTTTGCTTTGTCGTCATTGTATTCAGCCAAAGTTACATGGCAGCCATCTTAAGTCAGTTCTGTATAAGACACTGTTAGACACCGTTTTAAAACTTAACACCAAGAAGTCTGATCAGATAACATCAAAGAGCGAAGAAAAGGACTGCTGTGCTGAGCCAGGCTACCCTGGGGCACAAGTTGACAGAGAGAATTAAAGGAGCCGGCAGCACCTTCCAGGGACACTTCTGCTTAGTCCTTCTGTAGGAAAAATTGCCAACTACTCAACCACAGAAGCCACTGCAGCTATTGAATTGTGACCTTAACGTTTATAAGGTTTTACTATTAAGGAGTATCCTCAAACAAGTAACTTCAACATTAATAGACTAATCTTACTTTTATCTTTATAAGTACCTTTTATGAATATCTACTTTTTATATAATTATTTTATCGAGTAATTATCATGTTTTTACTTAGCAAATTTCAACACTAGCTATGTAATAATCTAGCATTTGAAGAACATCTTCCAATATAGCAATTAGCAAGCCTGCAGCATTCCCAAGATCCAATAGATGCTTTTGCTGTTCTCCAAAAAGTAATTGCAAACTGTCTTTGATCTTCTCAATACCAGGAACAGGTTTTTATAATATTACACCATTGACAGAAATTCTCTGTCAATGCTAAGATTAAGGCAGGCTCAAACTGAACAAAAATGCATTTTTTAAACTAAAGTTCTTTTCTAATTCATTAGTTTCACTTTTTCAGCCATTTTCTGCCCAATTTCCAGCAAGTCCCTATCTTTTTTGAGGCATAGTTCACTTCCTTTTTTGGAAGACATTGTTTAGGTACCTCTGTACAAATTTAACAGTTTTCAAATCTTCATAATTAATGACTTTGTGAGTCAAAGTACCTTAAGTCAGAAACAGTTGATTGCTTGTACAACTTGGAGAAAAGTGACTTCTTGTAAACATTGTTCATCTGAAGGAAGAGAAAAGAACAAAACTCAACATGCGACAGATGAAATAAAATTAATCAGTTATTATAACAGCACTGAGATCACTCACAGCTGATTAAGTGACATATCTATGAGAGAAACAATATCTGTAAACATTAAAGCTGTAACTATATAAATGTGATTTTCTGACATTGCATGAAAATAACTCCAACCAAGCATTACTAGATTTTGAGCATAAACATTTTTAGGCCTTTTAAACTGTCTGATCCTGGCAGGGCCTTTTCTGCAGATTATAAAATTAATTTCCTGCATTTTTCTCTGCAAACCCATCAATAAAGAGCATATCTATGACACTGTGTTTTACTGATTAATAGTGTAATGATTATAATGGGGTCAGCCAAGTGGATCCATAGAATACGAGTTCCCTGATTGGACCCGATCAAGAGCCCCAATCAGGGAACCCTGGCTATAGGTAGAAAGAGGAGTGTCAGAGATTCTGACACTCCAACATTTGGCTGTGAGGGAGCTGGGCCAGTGTCAAGGATTTTCCATGTATAAATAAAGTGTGACCGGACACCGATCTTTGTGGAGTTATGTCAATGGCGGTGTGAGTAAAGCACATTCCTGAAAAAACTCACTCACAACAGTTGTCTTTGAGTTGGGTGAGCATTTCTGGCATCATACTGTTATTTGGGAAACTTCACACATTCGAACAGGCCATTGAAGTCTGGGCCCAGCACATGAAAAGAATGTGCTTTTTTAACTGCAAATAGCATGGAGGCAAATGAAAAGAAATGAGTAAAACTCCTGGCAGCTTGTGGACCCACAGCTTTTTCAGTTATTAGGAGCCTAATTTCCCTGAGGTCTAGATACTAAAACCTTTCAGGAGTTGATGGATTTAGCTAAGAAATATTATAACCCTGAGCCTCCTCTAATTCTGAGATGCTATCAGTTGGCAATTTGAGAATCAAAGGAAATCGTATCAGGATTTTTGACTCAGTTAAGATGCCTGATAGAGGCATATGACTTTGGTTTAACCCCTAACGAGATGCTGAGAGACCGATTGGTATGTGGGATTAATGATGTAAGCTTGCAAAAGCGCCTAATAGCTGAAGCCCAATTAGACTTCAAACACAGTCTCTATAGTAGCTTTGTCATTGGAAAATGTGGCAAATGGAGCATTTATATATGTCAATGTGTGGATTCTTCAGCCCAAGTGCCCAGAGCTCATTTACTCCAAGCACTTTCCTTTTTTTATTCCTTCTTATACTTTTATTTAATGTTTCCATTTATTATGACACCCTTTCTTCTTTTAATGACTATGTTGGAAGGCATCTTCTCCTGGCCCAGGCACAGCAATGAGGTGACTTCCAACTGTCCAGAGGTGGCATAGGCCTGGCACCTGGCAGGGCAGTCTCCTGGTGTGGCGGTCTTGTCCAGGATGGGCAGTCTTGGCCTGGAGTGACCTTATCTCATTGTGGAGCTCTTCTTCGGCAGTCTCCGGGCTTCCGACATCCAGCATGAAGATCTAGTCCCAGCACAATGATCTCGTCCTTGCTTCAGAAGTGTCTTCCAGGTCTTCCAATGGCCCAGCATGAAGGTCAGACTGAATACCAAGCTCTCCTACAGTGAACTTATCATCTGCACCATCGTGACCCTGGTCAAGTAATGGGCTACACTGCATTTACATTATGCTGCAGTGAGGAGGTTGCTTAATGGAGATATCAGATATTGTTTAGAGGGTAGCCATTGTCCCTGAGTAACCATCCTTTGTAAGGAATCTGGGTCTTGAAACACAGTGGAAGATGGTAATTCTCCACATTATAGGCATCATGGCAGCTCCCAAGATATTTAGTGCAGAGTTCTAAGATGTGAAACTAATCATTGCTGAGACTTGTACATTGATGGAATAGAGTCTTCTTTTGTTGATGAAGTCTGCTTCCTTATGATATGGTGCTTTGAATGCAGTATGTGAACAGTCTACCACACTGCATAGCTCAGGCGAAGCCAGCTTTCTTGCCAAAGCCTGACCAAGTTAATCTTCCAGGGTTTTCTCTCAGGATCTAATCAGACAATATTTTACAAGTCATTTTACTATCTTTCTTCACTCAATGACTCATAATGAACTTTTAAATTTAACGGAAAGTAAAAATATGCAACAGTTTTTAAAATACAAGGCCATAACTTTCTTTAAAATACGTACAGCATCAATTCTAATTTCTATTGTTCATGATGCGGAGGTGCCAGTGTTGGACTGGGATGGACAAGGTCAGAAATCACACTGAGGTCTCTACACAATTAGTTTGGAATATGGCTTATACCATCGAATAGTCTAGTGAACCACTGAACGATTCTCATCGAATCCACCACCTCAAAAGCTACGACTAATCAGTGGAAATTTGACCCAATGTTTGTCATATTGAATAAAGCGTTGCAGAGGCAAATATTTCACAAGTAACCATAAATAAAGTATTGACAAATGTCAAAACTGTGCTACAATTTCACACTACTTACATGATGTGATATATGGAAATGTTCCCAAGTTAATCCAATTGTGCCATAGCCCACCAGCAACTACTTGTTCACAACATTCGGAATTCAGTCATCATACTACTTCATATTTAATCCTATATCATATACCACATGGTGTGTGAGAGGTTTCTTACCACTTGCTGAACTTTAGCTGCCATGGAGAGAAATTCAGGGGAGTCCTTCCTTCGATACTCAGGAATAAATTCAACGTTTGCTATACGGAATAATCCAGCAAAATACAAAGGAGTAACATTTTCTGTTCTCACTGTATAATGGAAAGAAAGTACCATTTTTGTTGTAGATTTTTAATAAGCATAATGCTAAATTTTAAAGAGAAAAACATGTACGTCTTCAGCAGAAGCAAGACATACAAGCTAAAATTTAATTGTGCCTTTCTGAATGAACTAACAAAAATCTGAAGGAAAAGAAACGAGCAAGATTTTGTGGCCTCCTGCCGAACATGAAATAGGATGGAATTTACTGATCAGATTTTATCACTATGGTAGTTGTGCAATTTTGTCAAGGTCCTCAAAATAACCAGACCTGGCAAATGCCTGAAAGAGCTCAGAGCTGAGTTAGATATTTTGAATCAATAAACCCCAATACTGAGGTTGTTAACTTGCTTGCTGAGCTGGCTTGTTTTTAAACATAGAACAGTACAGCACAGTACAGCACAGTTCAGGCCCTTCAGCCCACAATGTGTGCCGACCTATTATCTTACTCTAAGATCAAACTACCCTGCAGTTTTGTCACCAAGAAAGGTGACATTATCAGTGGAGCCTCCGATGATTCTACTCTGCTTGGAATTTATACTGTCCAGTCTGTTATGGTGAGTACTGTCATTTCTGGTTTTAGGTCTGTATGGGTTTGTATATGGGGTCCAATTCTATATATTTGTTGATTGAATTATGGGTGGAGAACCATGCCTCTAGGAATTCCCATGCGTGTCTACGTTTGGCTTTGGCTATTATGGTTACCCTGTCCCAGTTAAACTGATGGTCTTCATTGTCTGAATGTTCCGGTATTATGGAGAGTTTGTCGTGCTGTCTTGCGGCTAGCTGATGTTCCTGTCCTCTGATGGCTAGTTTCCTTCCTGTCTGTCCGACATAATGGTTTTGGCAGTCGTTGCATGGTATTTTGTTAACCATGTTCGTTTTGCACGAGAACAGAACAGACTTCATGTCAGCTCTGGGGAATATATTAAAAGACAACAAACTGACAGAAAAACACAACAAGCCATCTGACAAACTCTAATCCCCACACTACACAGAAGGAACAAACGGGACAACCTGAACACAGCAGAGAGAAAAGCACTAGATAAACTCAAGAAAGACAAGAACATCATAACTCTACCAGCAGACAAAGGGTGCATGACCGTCATTTTGAACAAACCAGACTACGTTAAGAAAGCACAGACATTGCTTGCAGATATAACCACTTACCAACAGGTGGCAATAGACCCAACACCGCACCTAGGTAATAGAATCACTCAGACACTGAAGCGACTAATGAATGAAGGGCAGATAACCACGACAGACTTTGTGAGAATGAAACCAGAAGGTACAAACACCCCCCACTTCTATGGACTGCCTAAGGTACATAAACCAGACATCCCTCCCATTCCTCAGAGGACATGTCCATCCTGGGCCTCCTACAATGCCACAGTGATGCCACCCGAAGGCTGCAGGAACAGCAAATCATATTCAGCCTGGGAACCCTGCAGCCCAATGGTATCAATGTGGATTTCACAAGCTTCAAAATCTCCCCTCCCCTAACCGCATCCCAAAACCAGCCCAGCTCATCTCCACCTCCCAAACCTGTCCTTCCTCTCACCTCAAGCCACACCCCCATCTCCTATCTACTAACATCATCCCACCCCCTTGACCTGTCCATCCTCCCTGGACTGACCTATCTCCTCCCCACCTCCCTACCTACACTCAGCTTTACTGGCTCCATCCCCACCTCTTCGACTTGTCTGCCTCCTCTCCACCTATCCTCTCCTCTAACCATCCTCTATCCACCTCCCCCTCTCTCCCTATTTATTTCAGAACCCGCTTCCCCTCCCCCATTTCTGATGAAGGGTTTAGGCCCGAAACGTCAAGTTTTCCTGCTCCTATGATGCTGCTTGACCTGCTGTGTTCATCCAGCCCCATGCTTGTTATCTCGGATTCTCCAGCATCTGCAGTACCTTTTATCCCTCTCAGACCCATTGTTTCCCTACCAGGCACACCATCACACAAATTGGCCAAGGGCTTACAACAGAGATTGAAACACCTAGTAGACGGATCACCCCATTCTATCCACTCAACCCAAGATTTCCTTGATACCCTCAAGAACATAAAAATCAGCGACGATGAGATTGTGGTGCCCTTTGACGTCACAGCTTTATTCACGTCAATCGACATCCTACTAGCTGAGAAAACAGTAGCCACATTACTAGAGGAAACAGCAAGGACAACATACATAAACAATTAGATATCTGCCTCACCACACACTCGTCTTTAATGGTTAGATATACAAACAGATCAACTGTACACCAATGGGGTCACCCAACTCAGGACTCATCGCAGAAGCAGTCATGCAAAGACTAGAACACACCACCCTCCCCTGCGTTCAACCTAAACTGTGGATCCGGTACGTAGACCACACATTTGTCATTATTAAACGCAACAAATTAGAAGAAACCCAGCACCTCATCAACAGTGTATTTATAGGGATTAAATTCACAAGGGAAGAAGAAAACAACAATCAAATTCCGTTTCTGGATGTTAAGGTAGAGCAATTGACAAACAGGGAGATCCAATCCTCAGTATTGGAAAAGCAACCCTTAGGGATCAAACCCTCAACATCCACAGCAACCAGCCCAATGTCCATAAACTAACCTGCATTAGGATACTACTCAGAAGGGCCAGGACACACTGCAACACTCCAGAACTACGCAGGAAAGAGGAAGAACACTTATACAAGATCCTCGCTTTAAACAGATATTCCCGCAACTACATCCACAGATGCTTACATAACAGGACGACACAGTACGCTCTAACACACTGACCACATTGCCCTACATTAGGAGCATATTGGAACTGACAACAAGACTCTTAAGACTACTAGGAATCATGGTGGCCCACAGGCCCACAGTCACTCCACGACAAACACTTATAAGGATTAAAGACGCCATTCCCACAACATGCAGAACGAATGTGGTTTACAAAATACCATGCAACAACTGCCACAAACATGACATCAGTCAGACTGGAAGGAAACTAGCCATCAGAATACATGAACATCAGCCAGCAGCAAAAGAGCACAACAAACTCTCCTTAATATCTGTACGTTCAGACAATGAAGACCATTTAACTGGGACAAGGTAACCATAGTAGCCCAAGCCAAACATTGACATGCACAGGTAGTCCTAGAGGCATGGTTCTTCACCCATATCTCAATCAACAAACGTTTAGAATTGGGCCCCATATACAAACTCATAGAGATCAAAAACCGAAATGACAGTCACCATAACAGACCAGACAGTATAAATTCCAAGTGGAGTAGAATAACATCGCTTCATCAGAGAGTCCACTGATGGCGTCACCTAGCATGGTGACAAAACGTCTGAACAAAAACAAGTCAGCTCGGCGAGCAAGTCAACAACCTCATCCGCAACCCGAACTACAGATCTTTGTCCACACTTTAAAATGCCAATACTATTTTAACTTTCAACAGGACAGGGTGTGCATCTATTCTTTATCCATTGGCAAAGAGAAGCCCAAAGATATATATTCATTTATTTTTATGGGAGCAGGAGGAGCAGAGGAGCTCCTATGGGTTCTAGAAGATATCCTTAGCTTCTGACACAGTGGAACCTCTTTAAGATCAGGCTCCTTAAGCATGTGATCATACAAACAGACCATTCAGCCCATCAGGTTGGTCATTCAGTTAGATTAGGGCCAATCTAAAGCTCAACTTCAGTTCCATACCTCAAACGAACAAAAATGATATATCTTCTAAACCCTTCAATTCCTCTAAACTAAGCAGTATTTTAAGGAATATCCTTTCAAGTTTCTCCTACTAGTGTACCTTGAATTGCCTGGCTCTAATTTATCTACTATATCTTCTTGTTCTGGTCTCCACTGCCTGCAGAATCGGTGTTTCACTATTTACCCTAATGACTTATTTAATCACATAAATGCCTCAATTGGATCACCACCTGATATACTCAGGGAATGCAAGCTTAATCATCCTCTCAATTTAGGCTGGGTATTAGTCTTATGAAACAAGAACTGAATACAATATTCCAGTTTAACTAGAGTTTTATAGAATTGTAGCGTACTTCAATAGGGTTAGACCTCTGCCAAATTCCCCAATATTACAGGGTCTCAAACCAACTCTATCCTGCTTCCAAGTACTCACTATCTTGTCTGAGACCCATGGGTCCTACACTAAAGTATATATCTCTCTGGGACTATTCCAGAATCCTCCAAAATCTTAAACATAGGGACAATTTACCTCATTTTCTCATGCAATTGTTGCTAATTCTGCCAGTATTTAGTATTTTACTTAGGATCAGGCCAATACACACTTGGTTAGTTTGAATGGATAAGAATGAAAATACATGCATCAGGATTAGATTTCTGAAACAAAAACACCTCTCCTGCAAAAAAATGAAAAATAAATCATCACAGTATGCGCCATTTTAACATTTTTCCACAGAATGCATTTAAAAAAGAATTACATTTAAGTAGAAACAAAAAACAGAAGTTGCTGGAAGAGCTAATCAGGTCTGGCAGCATTTGTGAAGAGAAATCAGAGTTAACATTTCGGGTCTGGTGAACCTTCCTCAGGGTCACTGGTCCTGAAACATTAATTCTGATTTCTCTTTCCAGATGCTGCCAGACCTGATGAGCTCTTTCAGCAACTTCTGTTTTTGTTTCTGATTTACAGCATCCGCAGTTCTTTTAGTTTACATTTAAGCAGTATGTTTTAAAACGAAGTAATTTTACTTTACACATAGGATTGAAGAGAAGAGCTGAAAGCATTTGGGAATTGTGTATTAAAGTTAAAGTCACACTATCTTGATTATTGCCTGGAGTGACATGATGTTGCTCATGGTGTCAGAAAAGCATAAAGGGTCATAACTTAAATCAGAGTCTCTCAACGTATACTGCAATCAGCGAGGATTGAGTTGTTTTAAATACGTGAAGCTTGTTTCAAAGGGAAGGGGCATGCTAAACATTAGATAAACTCTGCTTTCATCTAATCTACAGGAGGCAGTGGTTAGGAATGAAGCCTCAAATTCCTATGAAGACAGAAAATTGAGGAATAAGGATTTGTGTATCTTCAATCAAGTTTTAAAAGTGAAACCTGAGCATCTTTGCAGAGACGTTAAGAAATATGAAGGACAGTTAGAAGTCATATTGCAGCACTTGAGATAGGAAATCCACTGTGAGATAGCTCATTTTTTTCTAAGTTTTGAATTATGTGAAGCCATGTTATATTGATTGAATTGACAGTCTTGTTAATTGCTGTCCTGTATCTTTACTATATTGTGGAATAAACTAGCTCAGATCGACATCAGGCTTTTCTTGGGTTTGCTTTCAGAAAGATTGGGAGATAGTAAGTTACTATGTGAAGACATCAATTGTCAGTTTGATTCTCAAGGAGGTGCCAGAGTTAGATTCTCCACTGAATACTACCGTACAATTAGCAATGAAACAATATGAGTCAACTCTAGTAACAGTGAGACAGACAAATCCCTTATACAGGAGCAACCAATATCATTGAACTCCAACATGTGTCTATGCAAATCCTAAACTTATAACACTAATGTGCAATTATTTGAGACAACGTCAAGTTTTCAACTGTACTGAAATGCTCCTGAACAATTTTAAACCTTTCAATTTGATTTGATAATCTGGTGCTAATTTGTATTAAGCTATACCAGGGTCAAAATGTTCGTTCATGTTTGATAGGAATTTTTTTTAATATCAGAACTGGTATTTGAATAGATCGCTAATCTATCAAAAATCCAAAGAATTCAGTTATTTTGTTCTATGGGAATAGCTAAGCAAAATACTTACGTACAAAGACCCATAGTAAGGTCCATGTTATTAACATAACAACAAAAATCATCAGAGTAAAGAAGATAATTTTTTTGTGGATATAGAAACATTCAGTTGTCTCCTTAAATTGACATTTAAATGGTAACTTGGGCTCTCTCTTTCCTTTTCGTGGATGTTTTCTTTTCACAGGCAAAGTTCCATCCAAGTTGTTCACATCAACTGAGATTTTGGAAACCTAAATGTTAAAGAGAAGAAAGTCAGCAACAACCTGCATTTTTAACATTTTAACATTGAAAATAGTTTAAAAGCTTCACAGGAAATTTTTGAACAGAAATGGAAGCCAAGTGAAAGGAGGATTTATTAGGAGGGGTGACCACTGTCTTGGTCAAAATGGTGGGTTTTGAGGATCTATGAGGAACGGAGCCAGATACAGACAGTTAAGGGGAGCCATTATGTAAGGGAATCAAATTCATCAGGGAAGCACCTGTATCTAAAAGGCAGGATTCAGGTATAGATCCTGCAATTACCTTTCATCTATTTGCCTTCAAACTGCAATCTATAACAAAAATTAAAGTCATTTTGGAGGTAGGAGTGCTAATCATATATGGTATAAAAAGGATTTTGCACATCTGAATTCATGTGCAAAATGCATTATAATCTATAAAAGAAAGTAAAAAGAATTGAATTATCATATTGACCAGGAATCTTCACACTTCTGCACATTATTAAATTAATAACAGCATATTCTATTTTCAGTAGAAGCATGAGTGACCTTAGTCAATATGATCATTTAATGTCAGTTGTAAATAGATGGACTTTGGTATTAACAAATGTAGAAAATGTTTAATCTGTTCTTGGAATAAAATTGCGTTTTAAACTTTATAGTAGTTGTTTTAATCTAAATATTTGGAAGTTTAAATCTGACTGTTCAGGCTAAATGGATTCAATATTCCCTTGTCATAATGTTATATACTTTACCCTTATACTTAATCTTACAGTTGGAACAATAATCAACAAAAAGCATTGGAGAATATAAGCACGAAAAAAAATCTTATTTTCAAATACTTACAGCACCATGGCTTAAATAATAAATAATGGAATTATACAGCATCTAAGATAAACATAGCTACATTATCCAGGTGACTGTATAGTATAGTATGTCCTTCCATCTGGATACTATTATTTATGAGGAAATACGACACCACACACAGTAATGGACAGTGGAATCAGGATTACAGTTCATCACATCCGTAGAAGCCTCACTGAGCTAAGCAGTAAAGCTGCAATTTCCATTAATCCAAAGTGTGTTTAATGTCATTAACATTGTCTTTAAAAGGTACCAAAGAAAACAGTGTACTAAAATTAATTCATGTTAGTAGGTGCACTTTCAAGGCCACACATCAGTCCCTTCATTAGGCAAGTAATGAACATTCAGATCAGATTTCCCAAAATTATTATGTTATCTAAACCAACCTTTAATCGTCACTGAGGAAAATTTCAGATCATTTGTGAATTTGTTGAACTTGTTCCAGAAAGTGACTTTATCATACATCTCAAAGCCATAAAAATGTTTCACCCCAAGTGGACATTAAAGGGATAATGATAACAAGAACAAATTAGAACTGCTACTCTGAAAGAAATCTCTTAGCTGAAATGCCTGGACAAATTATATACGAATACCTCTCTCAGCACTTTGAGATATGACTGTCAGGATACCAAGTGTGCTGTCTACAATAAGTGGCCGACACCTGCCGTACCTCCATATGCAACTCACACTTTTTATGCATTGAATTTTGGCCTGTTTGACTCACCATCAGTGGCCTAAAGTGAGTCCCAGTGAAGTGGGAAGGAACACGGAAGGGCAATGACAAACATGACCAGCAGAAGATTTTTTTTGTTTAAAACAGTTTTATGGTGATTGCATTCAAGCCGGTAAAAGGTTCCACAAGGAAGTCCAGCAGCTTGTCCATAGGGCACTATTATTTCTGCAGGATTCTAAGATATGAACATTGGGAAGGAGCACCATATTTGTTTAGATGGCTACCCACTGCAAACAAATTATTTCCAACATCAGCTTGACTTCGAACACTTTTTAAGATATCTTTGGTATGCCTGTCCTGCAAATTTAAAATTTCTGCTTCCATTTTCCACTTGGTAAACTTGAACTTACAAATTGTTTCCCTTTTATGTTTCCACCAGAGAAATTTATACTAATCTACCTTTGGAGCATTCCATTTCCACTGCAGTTGAAAAGATAGATGATTTAAATTGAAAACTACTTCAAGAATGGCCTGAAACAGATTGATTCAATGGCCTTGCAGCATTGATACATTTTTATGTTCTCATATGCTCACTGGTGGAAAAAAAACTGTTTTCTACTGAGCAAACAAAATAATGTCTGAACTTTAAAACATGAATGATAACTACTTTTTACCTATTCTCTTTAATAGGATTGCACTTTCATGTACATACAAACATAAAGATCATTATCCTGTGTAATTCAATAAAGATCATTTAAAGGATGCTCACAACAGTAGTTTTCATAGTATATTAATTAAGGCAGGAGATAAAGTCAAATTATGAACAGTGTTGTATATGAAGGACGTCATACTTAAAATCTGTGTGTCAAAATGTATTCACAGCAAGCAATATTATTACTAATTTCCATTTGGGAAGGGTGTTATTCTGATCATCACACTTGAAGATGATACTAAAATTCTCGCCAACTTGGACAAACCAGATGCAGCGAGGATGTTTTCCCTGGTGGAGGAGTCTAGAACCAGTTGATACACTCTCACTATACCAGGTAGACCATTTAAGTCTGAAGTGAGGGAAGATTTATTTCCTCAAAGGGTTGTGAATCTATGGAATTCTCTATCACAGATGAGTGTGGAGGCCAAGTTACTGAATATATTTAAGAAAGACATAGATAAATTTCTAGATGTTGAAGGCACCAAGGGCAATGCTTTGAAAACAGGAATTTGGCATTGAGATAGAGGATCAGCCAGGATCCTTGTGATCTGATTTAATTTGATTTATTGTGTCATGTACCGAAATATAGTGAAAAGTGTTGTTTTGCACAGTCTGCTAGGGTAAACTATAGCTTCCACAATATAGTTCTGTTACTGTGGATGTCGCTTTATAGAATTTCAGCTTAAATCTGCATTCTGATTGAAATTCAGATCCAGGGTACAATGTTATCACTCATTGTTCACCTTGGCCTTGGTACTAGTAACACAGAAGTCAAGTTTTCTTGAAAACCAGAATTAATTTTATAAATGCCATACTGCGCTCTACTTGTCCCCACTCCAATATATTCCATCCTGTTCAACACATCTTCTGTTCTCTATCCCTTTTGCGCTCTGCTCTTCACAGTGTGCTCTCCATTTCCTTATTCTTCTCCCCTTCACACTTGTGATTGTTCTCTTGCCAAATTGGAGCAGCAGTGCTTCAGGGACTCAGGCTCTTACACTAGATTAGTTCAGGTATCTGCAGCCACCCAAGAACAAAATCTCCTTCCCGGGGAGCAGCTGCACACACATTGCCAGTGGCTGATGAGGTGCTGTTACAGGAGGGGCACCTTCTGTGGTCTCCACCTCTCCCTCAGCTTATTTGATCTCCTCACCTGCAGTGAGAGTCAATGAGGGAAAGGAGAAAGGTCTGAGTTTCAGCAACAATTTGTGCGGAGTGAAGGGTAGGGCAGCATTTGTAGTGGGTGTCTATGAAATACCTGGGTGACAGAGATTATAGAAAGGAGATTGACAATGAGTATCAGGTGCTTAGATAGAAATAGAGAAAGGAATAAGTGGAGCTGTAGGGTGAGCTATCCCAGGAGTGCAGTGCAGGTGAATGCAGTGAAAGTCAGAGACTGGCCTGACACCTGGAAGTGTTAGGCCACTCACCTCTCATGCCCTCCTGAGGTACTGGATATTCTTGGTCCATTAGCTCCAAGTTGGAAAGGCCACAGTTCTGCTGAATTCCTCCCACTTCCATCCATGTCTGCTCAGTTTGAAATGTTCTTCTCTTCCTCCCATACTTGAGGGAATTTACTTCACTGCAACTAGATAAGAGTGAGAGACCCAGGGAGCAACCTTCCCAGATCTCCTCACTATTGCTACACTTTAAGCAGATTCAGATATCTATGTACTGATGAGCCATTGTAATACACATCATAGTCCCTTTCATTAAACATCCTCCATTTCGCAGAATGGATGCATCATCCTGCCCACTCTTCTCAATTGGCTTGAGATCCTGGAGAGAGGAGACTCACGCTATAGGTCAGTGAAAGAGCCTTAGCAAAGTGTGTTTCTTTTCTGTTGGGGTTCAGAACCAACTAATGGACCTGCCATTACAGCAGAGACTAAGTCTGAAACCTATATCCATCAAATTATTTATCTTTCCCCAGACACTGTTAATGTTTCAAGCATTTCCTATTTTTATTTCAAATATCTTCAGCTATCTCATCAATAACAACATTCAGGAGTTGGGCTAGTAGATGGCAATTAATATTTGTGACATACAAGTCTCAGACAATGACCATCTTTGAGAAGAGAGAATCTAACTGGTTTCCCCCAACATTAAATGACATTTATCACTATACCATTGACATCCTGCAGGTCACAATAGATCAGAAACCAAACTGTCCAACCATATACATACTGTGCTTACAAGAGCAGGTAAGAGGTGGGAGTTCTGAAGTAAGTAACTCACATCTTGGCTCCACAAAGCATCTATGAGGCACAAGTCAGGAATGTGATGGAATTCTCTGCAATCCTTAGATGAGTGCAACACCAAAAACACTCAAGGAGCTTGACACTCAGAGCAAAACAGCCCATGTGATGGAAACCTCATATACTATCTGCAACATTCACTCCCCCTTACCAGCAGTTCACAGAGGCAGGATTCACATGATGAACTGTAGCAACTCATCAAAAGTCCTTCAACAGCACCTTTGAAACCCATGACCACTGCCGCCAATGGCATCAGGAGGATGGAAACCTGTAATTTCTTCTCTAAATCCAACACATCCTTGATTTCAAAATTTATCACCATTCCTTCAATATCACCGAGTCATCATCTGGGAACTCTCTCCATAACAGCACAGTGAGTGCCCTTATACCCCATGGACTACAGTGATTTGAAAAGGCAGCCCATCAGGCAACTAGGGATAGGCAATAAACACAGGTTCTGCCAGAGTTGTCCATATTCCTTGAAAATAGAACATCTAAATAAGCAATAAAGGATAAAAATACAGTGAGAAATAGAAGGTTGTAAATAGTCAATATGCACTACAATGGATGTTAGCATATAAGTCAATCTTAGAAGTCTCTGTAAAGGTTAAGTCCTACTATTCTAAGAATTGGATAAGTCATCACTGATGTCTGCTGGCTTCTCCAAAACTTGGAACTAGGATCAAGCCAGCAATGTTATAGGAATGCACTCTCCTATGTAACTCCATGTATAGTTTATACAGTTAATAAAAGATTCCTGTTCATGAGTATGAGAAAAAAACAGAAATTTATAGACCAGTTGATTTAACATCAGTAGTGGGAAAAGGATTAGAGTTTACAGTAAAAGCTATGATAACAGAACACTTGGAAGAGTTAACCGGATTGGACAAAGCCAGCATGGGTTTATGAAAGGCAAGTCATGTTTGACAAATCAACTGGAGCTGAAGATATAATTAGTAGATTTGACAAGGGAGAAGCAGTGGACGCGGTGCATTTGGATTTTTGGAAGGTTTTGATAAGGTCCGACAATGGAAATTAGTCAGCAAAATTAACACAAAACACATGAGATGGGGATAATACATTGGCATGGAATGACGATTGGTTCACAGACATGAAACAGAAAATGGGAATAAATGTGTCAATCCCTGGATTGCAGGCAGTGACTAGTGCAATGCTGCAAGGATCACAGCTTGGGTACTGATATTCACAAAGTAAATACACAATGTGGATTGGAGAACCAAATACAGCATTTCCAGGTTTGTTGATGATATAAAACTGGGCAGGTTTGTGAGCAAACACGTGGCAGATGCAGTACCTGTGGCTGTGGGTTTTTTATATGTCATTGGTAAAAGAGTTGATACAATTCTTGCCTGATTTGGGCTAGAGAAAGGAACAGCAAAATACTAAGATTTAATTAAGACATTCAATACCTACTTCATTATAAGAAGGAACTCTGTTATAATTGCAGCCTGGAACCAGGAGAGAGAATGGATTCTTTCATAAATGACCTTTATTGTTTAGCAGGCCACCTGGATCCTATGAGGTGAGTTATTCATGTTATTATTGCGTCCTGGAAGAGGCTCTATTTGAATTTTTACACTCCAGAGAAAGCCTCACCTTGTCCAAGGCTGTTCGATTACCTTAGCAAACTGAAATCCTTAAACAGCAAGTCTCTTCTCTGAGGAGACTTGGTCTGCAACAGAAAGTATTGTTTCAGAATTATCTGCAGGAACAGCAGGACAATCCTTACAACAGGACAAAATAACAAAAATAAATCACAACAACCTATCTCTGTCCAGGAGGTAGATGTTAATGAAAATCAAGATTTCTTTTCAAATTGGTCATCAGAATCATCACTCCACAACAAATCAATTTATTTTCATTCCACTGAATTTGGTATTCCGCATCTTCTGAAATATCTGATAGAAGCTTGCACACAAATAACATCCTATAATTTGTTGGCCAACCACATAAAACAGCAAAGGGGCAGCAGACATACTTCTACTCTTTGTGGAGGTTTTATTCTCCAACAACTATCCATCTATGCCATTCTACATTGCTTGTTGAGGCACATGCCTAAATGTTGACCTATGGATATATGACACCACCCCAGTATAACAACAATGTTGATGCAATTTCTTGGTCTTACTGCTTAGTCATAGAGTCATAGACGTTTACAGCAGGGAAACAGGCCCTTTGGCCCAAATTGTCCATGCTGCCCAGTTTTCACTATTAATTTAGTCCCATTTGCCCACGATTGGTCCATATCCTTCCACCCCTATTCCATCCACTTACTTGTCTAAATGTTTCTTAAATGGGAAAACTGTACTCGCCTCCACCACTACATCTGGCAGCCCATACCTGACACTTACCACACTCTGTGTGAAAAAATTGCCTCTCTGCACTCTTCTGTATTTCTCCCCTCTCACCTTAAACCTATGCCTTTTAGTTTTAGAATCCCGTACCATGGGGAAAAGCTGCTGGCTATCTACTTAATCTATGCCTCTCATGACTTGATAGGCCATTGTAAGGTTATCACTCAATCTAACACTCACACTGTAGGGAAAAAAGTCCCAGCCTATCCAGCCAATCCTTGTATGGGATATGAACATCAATAGGTTATGTTCTTTGGGTATGTCACTGGGATGTCCCAGTCCACAGATTATGAATACATGACCTCATATTATTTTCATCCAGCCAATTACTATCATGGACATCCACCAAAGCCTCTCCAAGGAACTTGATTGTTGGCATGGTTTTGCACTTGAAAATTAACATAACCATTCATTATTTTTTTTAGTCATGCAAGCTCATTTCACCTTAAATCTTGTCTTCTTGCATGTTGTAGTTTTTACAAGTACTGTTTTTCAATTTTTCTACTCCACAGTTCAGTTGCTGGGAATATTGAAAATTATGAGCACTTAATCTGTGTTGCTGAAGTGATACGATGATTAAAAACTGAAAGAACTGCAGATGCTGTAAATCAGGAACATAAACAAAGTTGCTGGAAAAGCTCAGCAGGTCTGTCAGCATCTGTGAAGGGAAAAAACAGAGTTAACGTTTCGGGTCCGGTGACCCTTCCTCAGAACTCAACGGTGAGTATTTGTATTTGTGCCTGTCTGATGATAAATTGTGGAAACTGGTCATTTAGACGTCAAGCTCTTTTGGCTATCTCAGGGTGATTTTGGTCTTCTGCTACACCACCATCTTCATCCCCTAAAGCAGCTCCACATATATCTGATGCTCTGATATCAATGTTGGACTCAGAATTTGCTTTGACTTACTTGTGCGCATATATACACATTGCATTTTCAGCGACAATGAAACCATTCAAATGATTTTCAAGGACCCATTCTGATACGTGCTTCTCAAGATCATCTATGCCTGTTCTCGTGATAGATTGGTTGTGTGCATCTTCTCCGCATTGAATTCCTTCTTTTTCCACTCTTGAACCAGTTTTACTAACACCGAATTCCCTCACCATAGAAGAGTTCTTTGTTTTGTTGGCAAGTTTTATAACTTTGTGTGAACCAGCTTCATACTTCATACATTTTGTTGACAGACTTGTTTTTCTTTGTCATTTGCCACACAGTGTCTGCTCTGTTTGTGCGTTCTGAAACTCCTTCTTCACAACACCATATGTATCATCAGCACAATTCCTTGCAGCTGGTTATAAAGCAAGTAAAACATGCATGCGGGGAGCCAAAAATTAAGGCTGACTACTAATTTAAGTACATTTTGTGATTGAAAACATTTACGAGATGGGAAGGCCTTCACTTATGTTTCAGTCATATTCAAAAACATGATTTTTGGGACCAGGAAAATGGGATCGTCTTATACATTAGATCAATTTATATGCCATGATCTATAGTAATTATATGTCTAATGTAACCTTTGTTATGAAACAGCTCATTTAAAAAAATATCTGGCCTTGTCATAAATATCACGCACCAAATTATGTATTGCACATTAATACCGGTTCTTGAATCCCCACTCTTAAACAGATAAAATTCTTTCAAACTACTATTAAACACTTATCTAATATATTAGCGTTTCACGGTTGAAAATAAAAAATAGATTGGATGATTGTTATATTAAGGTATTTATTTACTAAGAATCTGGTATACTTACACTTGCATCTAGATCATCCTCTGGTTTGGTAGATTGCTCACAGGTTGTATTTTCTGCCATCACAAGAATGTCAAACTTGTCTTCCTTCCTTGTACAAATAGAGATGTACGACAATGGAGCCACAGCTTTTTCGAGGCACCTTACAGTTCACTGAGTCTAAGTGATTCTACAACACATAATTAATTTCTGCTAAATCTTTTGTTGAATAGTTTCTGAATGGAGGTGTATGAATAACGCTCGACTCTCTGTTATAAGAGGTATTGTGTTTCCGTGTTACTAACCATGCACCACATGACAACAGCAGCATGGAAACCAATGCTAGAGTGACACTGATCATTATCAAATGCACGTCAATTTTAGCATTTCTACTTCAGACAAAAATTACAAAAAAGACCCCCATTTTTATAAGTGAAAAATAGGTTAGACCTTTTAAAATCTCAAATTATGAATGTTTGGCTTTAATTTCCTATCTGATAGATCAGATACTTCTGGTTTTATCTGTAATTTTATCTTACTGATGTGATCTTTTTAATTGTTTTATGCCTGTTTTCTCTGTTAGACACAGGCTGTTCCAGTGAAAAGATGGGAGTAACTTATTAAACAACAGGATAGAATATGACCAATTGTGGCATCACACAAGAACCCTCAGCAAAATTGAGATCAGTGGAATCAAAACAAAAAGCTTCCTGAGATAACAAGACGTAGAGCTGGATGAACACAGCAGGCCAAGCAGCATCAGAGGAGCAGGAAAGCTGATGTTTCGGGTCTAGACCCTTCGTCAGAAAATGAAGAAGAGTCCAGGCCCAAAACGTCAGCTTTCCTGTTCCTCTGATGCTGCTTGGCCTGCTGCGTTCATCCAACTCTACACCTTGTTACCTCAGATTCTCCAGCATCTGCAGTTCCTACCATCTCAAAAAGCTTCCTGTGACTGAAGTTATATCTTATACAAAGCAAAATGGTTCTGGTAGTTAGAAGTCAATAATCAGAGACTCAGGACTAATACAGTCTGTTCTAAATCCAACTTTCTCCAGCTGCTTCAATACAGACCTTGTGTAGTAATTGGAACCAGGTGGATCGTGTGGACTATGAGGTTCTTGATTGGGATTGTTAACCTGGGCCAATCAGGAAAGCCTTGACTTACCAGTATAACCAGGAGATTAGAAGCTTCTCAGTTGAGGACTGACTCTGAGCTGGCTGGTCACAGCTAGAGTACTGTTCTGTACTAAAGACTGGGTGACTGGGTGACTGGGTGACTGGGTGACTGGGTGACTGGG
>JAHRHZ010000061.1:817102-838853 GCA_024137785.1 Ginglymostoma cirratum | reverse complement strand
GACTGGGTGACTGGGTGACTGGGTGACTGGGTGACTGGGTGACTGGGGTTATTTCAGTGATGATGAGGGTGGGATGCTAGCAAGAAACTATGTCTGCTGGCCAGGGTTGGATGCTGACATAGCTGCTTTGGTGGGGCAGTGCCCAGAGTACCAACAAGAACAAAAATTGCCACTAGTGGCATCCTGGTAAACCCTGAACTCAGTTGCATGTTGGATATGCCAGTCCTTTCATGGGCTCAGTGTTCCTGGTCATTGTGGCTGCCCATTCAAAGTGGTTAGACATGAATAAAGTTTGTTCAACAAACTCAGGGATGACAATTGAGAAGCTGCGAGCATTGTTCATGATACACGGACTCCTGGAAGTATTGTTCACTAACAATGGAATATCATTTACTAGCAGGGAATTGAATATTTCCTGAAGTCCAATGGCATTCAGCACATAGGACAGTTCCATACCATCCATCATCCAATTGTCTAGTGGAAAGAGTGGTCCAAAGGTTGAAGGCAGACTTAAAGAAGCAGCCTACAGCGTCAATGGATACCAAACTGTCCCAGTTCCTGTTGGATTATAGGACCATCCCGCATGCAACATCAGGGATAGCTCCAGCAGGGTTGCTGATTGGGCAAAGACTCCATGCCAGGTTAAACCTGATATTTCCAGATGTTGGGGGGGGGGGTGAAACGGCAGCAGGAACGCCAATGTCGGCCACATGCCTCCTCTAAGTGAGGGAGACGGTTTAATTCAGGAGATGAAGTTTGGTGCCAGAACCGTGGAAGTAGCCCTTTTAAGATGCAAGGCGAGGTGGATGTGAGGTTAGGTCCCATAACTAACAAAGTTTGGGTAGGTGATACAGTGCTGAACAAACACGTGGATCACCTGACAGCTGTTAGCTCGCAAACAGGGCAGGAGCAGAACATACTTGACCCATCAGAACAGTCAGAAGGCCTGTCCAAAACCACAGGTGCTCCCCCTCCGTCTAGTGTCGAGAGAACCTCAGAGTCTAAAATGGATGCACCCTTGATATCGTTAGCACCAGAAGGAAAGGAGGAAATTCTCCTTGAGACGGGCCACGGTGTGGTATGTGTCGCCCCATGTCTGAGTCTGAGGTCCAGACCTAGGGTGGAAATGTCGCAAGACAAGCTATAAGCGAAAGACCAGGCCAACATCCCTGGACTTAGGGACCTCATGGTTCTTGATTGGAGCTGTTAATCTGGGCCAATCAGGAAAGCCTCAGCTGACTAATATAACCAGGAGATTAGAATCTCCTCAATTCAGGACTGACTCCAAGCTGGCTGGCCACAGCCAGTGTACTGTGCTCGAGTAAATAAAGGATGATTTGGTGGTAGGAACCAGCCTCATAGAACATAGAACAAGTACAGCACAGTACAGGCCCTTCAGCCCACGATGTTGTGCCAAACTTTTATCCTAATCCTAAGGTCTATCTAACTTCCACCCCTACCTTATACTATCATCCACATGCCTATCTAATAGCCGCTTAAATGCTCCTAGTGAGGCTGACTCCACTACCCTCTCCCGCAATACATTCCATGCCCCGACCACTCTCTGAGTAAAGAACCTACCTCTGACATCTCCCCTATATCTACCTCCACTCACTTTAAAACTATGCCCCTTCATAATAGCTACCTCCACCCTAGGAAAAAGTCTCTGGCGGTCAACTCCATCTATACCTCTGATCATTTTGTACACCTCTATCAAGTCACTTCTCATCCTTCATCGTTCGAAAAAGAAAAGCCCTAGCTCACTCAACCTTTCCTCGTAAGACCTTCCCTCCATTCCAGGCAACATCCTGGTAAATCTCCGCTGCACCTTTTCCCATGCTTCCACATATTTCCTGTAATGAGGTGACCAGAACTGGACACAATACTCCACCTGTGGCCGGACCAGGCTTTTGTATAGCTAGAGCATAACTTCACGGCTCTTGAGCTCAATCCCGCTATTAATGAAAGCTAACACACCATACGCCTTCTTAACAACTCTATCCACCTGGGTGGCAGCTTTCAGGGAACTGTGGACATGAACCCCAAGATCCCTCTGCTCCTCCACACTGCCAAGAATCTTTCCGTTGACCCTGTATTCTGCTTTCAAGTTTGTCCTTCCAAAATGAATCACCTCACATTTTTCGGGGTTAAACTCTATCTGCCACTTCTCAGCCCAGCTCTGCATCCTATCAATGTCCCTTTGTAACCTAGAACAGCCCTCCGCACTATCCACAATGTGACTCACCTTCGTATCGTCCGCAAACATACTAATCCACCCTTCCACTCCTTCATCCAAATCATAAGTAAAAGATTGAAGGATCACACCACTGATGAGAGTAATACTAAACTTAAATCTTTAATCAGTTAGAAGGTTTTAATTGATAATTTAACTTTATAGGGTGCAGTTATATCATCCTAGTTCCATTAATAAGTCTAATAAGTCAAAATCCTGGAATTCCTTCCCGAATGGCATTTTGGGTCTACCTACAGCACATGGACTATAGTGGTCCAAGAAGGCAGCTCACCACCACCTTCTCAAGGGCATGGGGACGGGCAGTAAATGCTGACACAACATAGAACATAGACAACATCGAACAGTACAGCACAGTACAGGCCCTTCAGCCCACGGTGTTGTGCCAAACTTTTATCCTAATCCTAAGGTCTATCTAACTTCCACCCCTACCTTATACTATCATCCACATGCCTATCTAATAGCCGCTTAAATGCTCCTAATGAGGCTGACTCCACTACCCTCTCCCGCAATACATTCCATGCCCCGACCACTCTCTGAGTAAAGAACCTACCTCTGACATCTCCCCTATATCTACCTCCACTCACTTTAAAACTATGCCCCCTCATAATAGCTACCTTCACCCTAGGAAAATGTCTCTGGCTGTCCACTCTATCTATACCTCTGATCATTTTGTACACCTCTATCAAGTCACCTCTCATCCTTCATCATTCTAAAGAGAAAAGCCCTAGCTCACTCAACCTTTCCTCATAAGACCTTCCCTCCATTCCAGGCAACATCCTGGTAAATCTCCGCTGCACCTTTTCCCATGCTTCCACATCTTTCCTGTAATGAGGCGACCAGAACTGGACACAATACTCCACATGTGGCCGGACCAGGGCCTGAACTGTGCTGTGCTGTGAAAAAACCTGTGACAACCACATCCCATGAGTGAATAAACAAAAATGGCTTCAATATGCTCCAAGACCTCTGTGTTGTTGACCTTGTCCTGCCAAAAGATAGGAATGGAACAGCAACAGTGGAAAGTGTTCAGCCTTTTCTCCTGCCTAGCATTGTTGCCCAGGTCTCACCACTTCAGATGATGCAGGATATGTATATTCCCAGCTTGGTGATGGAGTCATGCAGCATAGAAGAGGCCCTTTGGCCCATTGATTCTGTGTTGACCTATCCCACATTCCAACATTTAGTCCATAGCCTCGAATGTTATGGCATTTCAAGTGCTCGTATACGTATGTTTTAAAGGATGTGTGGCTCCCTGCTTCTACTACTCTCCCATGCAGTGTATTCCAGATTCCCATCATCCTCTGGGTGAATTTTCTTTCCTCAAATCTCCTCTAAACCTCCTGTCCTGCACTTTAAAATTATGCTACCTTGTGTTGACCCTTTAACTAAGGAGTTAAAGGTGCTGGTCCCTATCTATCCTTCCATGCCCCTCATAGTCTGATATACCTCAGTCAGTTATCCCCTCAGTCTTCTCTGCTCTAAAGATAATAATCTGAGCCTAACAGTCTCTCTTCATAGCTAAAATGCTCCAACCCAGGCAACATCTTGGTGAACATCCTCTGCACCCACTCCAGTGCAATCACATCCTTCTTATAGTGTGTGACCAGAACTGCACACAGTACTGCAAGCTGTGGCCTAACCAAAATTTTTACAGCTCCAACATAACCTCCTGCTCATCCAATTTATGCCACGAATGATAAAGGTAAGTGCGCTATAAGCCTTCTTAACTACCCTATTAAGCTATCCTCCTGCGTTCCGGGATGAGTAGACAAGCACCCGAAGATCCCTCAGTTCCTCCGAACTTTCTACTGTCTTCCCAGTTATTGAGTACTCCCTTGTTTTGTTAATTCTTCCAAAGTGCATCATCTTATTCTTTTCAGGGTTAAATTCCATCTGCAACTGATGTGCCCGTTTAACCAAACCTTCTGTATCTTCTTGTACCTAAGATCCTCTTTCTCATTGTCATCCAACCAGACAATCTTTGTGTCACCTGTAAACTTATTTATCATCCCCGCCCACAGTCTGGTGTTCTCAGTCAACTTGTTGTTTAATATGCTTTTCCTCAGCTGATATAGTCACATTGCATGGAAACAGACCCTTCGGTCTAACTCTTCAATACCAACCAGATTTCCCAAATTAAACTAGTCCCATTTGCCTGCATTTGGCCCATGTTCCTCTAAACCTTTCCTATTCATGTACTTATCCAAATGTCTTTTGAATGGTGTAACTGTATCCGTATCTACCACTTCCTCTGACAGTTAATTCCATATACGCACCATCCTCTGTATGAAAAATCTGCCCATCAGGTCACTTTTAACCTTTCCTCTCTCATTTATGCTCTCTAGTTTTGAACTCCCCTACTGTAGGAAAAGATCTTTGCTTATCATGCTCCTCATGATTTTATAAACCTCTATAAGGACACTCATTAACCTCCTATGCTCCGGGGAGAAAAGTCCTCAGCTACAGGTTTTGTGATGCATCTGCTGATTTCAGCTTCAAGCGATGAATTGCTGGTGCTTGCGTAGCTTGGAAATGTTCAGCCATCAACAACCTCCAACATCAAATTGTCAAACTGACAGATGCTGACACGGCATCTTCCTGGACCATGATATTTGTCTTCCTGATGTTGATCAAACCAAACTCTATGCAGCCGTGAAACAGTCTGTCCATTTGCAACTGAAGGTATTCCGCGGTATGACATGCTAATGCAGCACCATCGTTGTACAGTTACTCTCTTACGAAGATTTAGCAAAAGCTTGACTTCTATCAGTTCTAGAAGGTAAGTCAACAGCGTTTGTCGAAGATGTGAAGGCATATGTCAGCAGCATACAGAAGAATATGCCAAGGAGTGTCAGTGCCAGAACGCATCCATGTTTGACCCCACTGCAGATCACAAAAATATTTGATGTTATACTGTTATATCTGACTTTATCTATCACATTGTCATGGAAAGAATAGATCGCATTGGACAGCTTTGGCAGGCAGCCAATCTTTTCCAGCGGTGTAAATAGACCCCATCTGCTCACATGGTTGAATACCTTAGAGAAATTGTTGCGATCACCACGTAGTGGTCTCTTTTAAAAACAGGAACAGGCCAGTTAGCTCATTGAGCCTGCCCTGCCATTCAACATGATGGAAAATCATCTCCTCAGTGCCACATTCCCACATTATCACCATACTTCTTAATGTCTTTATCTACAGACACTTAGTGATTTATTTATTGAACCTGCTCAATGATTGAACGTCCACAGCCTTCTGGGATGGAGAATCCTAAAGATTTATACTCTCAGAATGAAGAAATTCCTCTTCACCTCAGTCCTAAACAGCCTGTCACTTATCCTGTGATTATGGACCCCTAGTTCTAGAACCACCAGCCAAGAGATAACATCCTATCTATTTCCAATGTGTCATGTCCTGTTAGAATGTTATAGGATTCAATGAGATCATCGCTCATTTTTCAAAACTTTAAGAACCATCAACCGGTTTCCTCAAGCACTCCTGATAAAACAATCCCACCATCCCAGAAGTTGATGTGGTGAACCTCAATTGAACGCCCTCTATGGCAAGTGTAGATTTCCTTAGATATGGAGACCAAAATCATACACAAATTCTAGGTGAGGTCTCACAAAGCTCTATCCAACTTGAGCAAGACATCTTTACTTCTATAATCAAATCACCTTTAAATAAATGCCAACGCAATGCTTGCCTTCCTAACTGCTTGCTGCATCCATATCTTTAGTGATTCATTTCTGTTATCCTTTATTTACAGCATAAATACTCAGGCATCGTGGTGGATCATGATATTTGCAGTATATAATTTTTTCCAATTTATCAAGAGTGCTGTTGATAAGGTGCTGGTTAAAAAAAAAGTTTGCTGAATTTCAAAATTGATGAAAGATGTCAAATGGATGCACCATAGCTTAGTATGGCAACTGCTCTGTCCAAAACCGCAAGAAGTTACAGAGTTGTGAACGCAGCCCAGACCATCAGAAAAACCAGCCTTTCTTCCATTGACTCCATTTATGCTGCCTTAGGAGAGCAACCAACAAAATCAAAGACCCGTCTCACCCTGGGTATACTTCCTTCCACTCTCTTCTGTTGGGCAGAAGATACAAAAGATTGAAAAGACATACCCACAGATTTAAGAACAGCTTCTTCCCTGCTGTTATCAGACTTATGAATGGACTTCTTTATTAGAGTTGATCTTTCTCTGCAGCTTCTCTGTAGCTGTAACACCATATTCTGCATTCTGTTCTATTACCCTGTGCTTATGTAACATACAAAGTGTCTGAATAGCACACAATACAATACTTTACACAGTATCTTGGGATGTGTGTCAATAATAATAAATCAAATCAAAGCATGGGGAAAAACACACAACTCTCTTTAGACACCCATACATCCCAATCTCTCATCATTATAGACCAGTGAGCCTTACTTCAGTTGTGGGTAAAGTGTTGGAAAGGATTACAAGAGATAGGATTTATAATCATCTAGAAAAGAATAATTTGATTAGGGATAGTCAACACGGTTTTGTGAAGGGTAGGTTGTGCCTCACAAATCTTATTGAGTTCATTGAGAAGGTGACCAAACAGGTGGATGAGGGTAAAGCGGTTGATGTGGTGTATATGGATTTCAGTAAAGCGTTTGATAAGGTTCCCCACAGTAGGCTATTGCAGAAAATTCAGAGGCGTGAGATTGAGGGTGATTTAGCGGTTTGGATCAGAAATTGGCTAGCCGTAAGAAGACAGAGGGCGGTGGTTAATGGGAAATATTCATCCTGGAGTTCAGTTACTAGTGGTGTACCACAAGGATCTGTTTTGGGGCCACTGCTGTTTGTCATTTTTATAAATGACCTGGATGAGGGCGTAGAAGGATGGGTTAGTAAATTTGAGGACGACACTAAAGTCAGTGGAGTTGTGGATAGTGCGGAAAGATGTTGCAGGTTACAGAGGGACATAGATAAGCTGCAGAGCTGGGCTGAGAGGTGGCAAATGGAGTTTAATGCGGAAAAGTGTGAGGTGATTCACTTTGGAAGGAGTAACAGGAATACAGAGTACTGGGCTAATGGTAAGATTCTTGGTAGTGTGGACGAGCAGAGAGATCTCGGTGTCCATGTGCATAGATCCCTGAAAGTTGCCACCCAGGTTGATAGGGTTGTTAGGAAGGCATACGGTGTGTTACGTTTTATTGGTAGAGGGATTGAGTTTCGGTGCCATGAGGTCATGTTGCAGCTGTACAAAACTCTGGTGTGGCCGCACTTGCAGTATTGCATACAGTTCTGGTCACCGCATTATAGGAAGGATGTGGAAGGATTGGAAAGGGTGCAGAGGAGATTTACCAGGATGTTGCCTGGTGTGGAGGGAAGGTCTTATGAGAAAAGGCTGAAGGACTTGAGGCTGTTTTCGTTAGAGAGAAGAAGGTTAAGAGGTGACTTAATAGAGACATACAGGATGATCAGAGGATTAGATAGGGTGGACAGTAAGAGCCTTTTTCCTCAGATTGTGACAGCCAGCACGAGGGGACATAGCTTTAAATTGAGGGGCGATTGATATAGGACAGATGTCAGAGGTAGGTTCTTTACTCAGAGAGTAGTAAAGGCGTGGAATGCCCTGCCTGCAACAGAAGTAGACTCGCCAACTTTAAGGGCATTTAAATGGTCATTGGATGAACATATGGATGATAATGGAATAGTGTATGTTAGATGGGCTTCAGATTGGTTTCACAGGTCGGCGCAACATCGAGGGCCGAAGGGCCTGTACTGCGCTGTAATGTTCTATGTCTATGTTCTGTTTTACTTTCTACCGAAGTGAATAACATTACATTTATTCACATTTTATTAACTCCATCAGGTTCAAACCCACTCAGCTGTCCTGTCCAAATTCTCTCATAATTTATATTTGCATCTAGTTTGGTCTTTCATCAGTTTTGGAAATACAGCAAACTTTGTTTTAATAGGCATCTTAACAACTTTTGATAAACCAGCAAAAATAATATACCTCAAATACAGCGATGTACTGCAATATCTGGGTATTTATGCTGTAAATAGAGTATAACATGATGTGTAGCTCCCTGCATTGTGTTCCTATTACTTACTATGTATTTTTACATTGATTTTAGGAGATGTGTTGATGTATTTACATAGATTTTTTTTCGGAATGTTGATGTCTCAAAGCTTTGCTCGGTCAGGGTTGATGGCGGTTATGTATGCCTCTTGATTATCTGGAATATTTGATCAACCAGCACACTCGTGGTTGCATAGGTGCCAGTTAATAAAAAATTTACTGCATTAAAATTGCTTCCAAAATTTTCAAATCATTTACATGAATTATGAATAATTGTGCACCTTGCACTGACCCTTGCAGTAATCCATTATAATTCTGGAGAATTATCCATTTGTTCTGAGTCGCTGCTTCCTATCTATTCAACCCTTATTAGTGCCTTCTCCCATTCACACAGGCTTTAATTTTATTGACTAGCTTCTTGTGTGGGACCTTATTGAATACCTTCTGGAAATCTAAATACACCATATCGATTGATTGTCTTATGCCTGCGCTAAAAGTAACTCTTCAAAAATAGTCAACAAGTTTTTCTATATAGAATTTGGAGCAGCACAGTGGCTCAGTGGCTCGTACTGCTACCTTCTAGCGCTAGGGACCCAGGTTCAATTGCAGCCTCAGGCAACTGTCTGAGTGGAGTTTGTTCGTTTTCCCTGTGTCTGCATGAGTTTCTGGCAGGTGCTCCAATTTCCTCCCTCAGTCCAAAGGTGTGCAACTTAGGTGGATTGGCCATGCTAAATTGCCCATAGTGTTCAGGGATGTGTAAGCTAGTTGGATTAGCCATGGGAAATGCAGGGTTACAGGGATAGGGTAGAGGGAATTGGTCTGGGTGGGATGCTCTTTAGGGGGTTGGTGTGGACTTGTTGGACCGAATGGTCTGTTTGCACACTGTGGGGATTCTATATAAAAAAGTTTGCAAAACATAATTTTATTTTCATAAATTCACGTCAACTCTGTCCACTCCATTTTTTTTCATTCTTTTCTAAATGTTCAGTTACCACATCCTTTATAGTAGACGCTAACATTTTCCCTACTACTGATATCAAACTAACAGGTCTATAGCTCTCCATTCTCTCACTTCATCCTTTCTCAAATAGTGGAGTTACATTTGTCACTTTCAAGTCAGCAAGAGACTTTCCAGAATCTATAGAACTGTGAAAGAAAGTCACCAATGCATCTACCATCTCTGTTGCTACCACCTTCAATGCTCTGGGATGAAGTTCATCACATACAGGAGATCTATGAACACTCAATCCAGCTAATTTTTCAAGCTGCACCTCTTTACTCACACTAATATAATTTAGGTCTTCAGTTACTCAAGTTACTTCGTTGTCTAGTATTTCTGAGACTTTTGTCTGTGAAGACAGACAAAAAGTAACTGTTTAGTTTTTCCATCATTTTCCTGTTCTCCATAATTAACTCCCTTCTTTCCATTTATAATGGACTCATAAGATAGACCACATGATATGTCAGAGAATTTACAGTGCAGCCAGACTCTGGTGCAGGGTGGTTAACGACAACCACAACAACTCAGGTATTGGATTTTAATCCAACTATTAGCTGTTCTAGTCGACAGAATCTGTTATGTGGATGGTATTTCATCTCAGTAGATGCAGTATGTGGTATCTGTTGGTTGATGGCTAACAGACTCTGTAATATACCAGGAATTTAATCCAAATAAACTTTGTGAACAGCCAAGGAACAAAGGAAGATCTATTTAGGAATTGCAAGTGCACAGAATTATGGCAGATGGCATCCAATAGAGGTAAATGCAAGGTATTATACACTGAATGAAAAATGAGATACCGGCATACTTATTTAATAAATGTGTTTGGAGTAGATGGGGTTGAAAGAGATCTGTAATAAATACATCAATCCCTTGCTCCCAGCAGGAAGCCATGCATGAAGGCCAGAAAAGGGGGCTACAAAACAGCAGCTCTCTGTAACAAATAGTGGCATGTAAAAGTCAAGCTAAAATTGTATTCTGCTCCAGTCATAGTAATTCTTACACATTTTGCGAATGTTTGCTCACTGAAGCACAAAAGCAGCATTTAATTCTCTGCAGCGCAGAGAAGGACTGCAAGATTATAAGGAAATGTTATAAATAAGAGGCAAACATCTGTATACAAGATACAAACTGGACTGGAAACTTCACACTTATGAAAAGGAGGTGATGGTATCAAAGTATTAAACCTTCAAGACTGATGTCAGAAAGATCAATATCTGAAATGCCATTCTAAATACAATACCAGCAGCTAAAGTTTAAACTGTCTATAGGATGTTGCATCAACAGAATGTAGTTGGAAGAAGAAGGCCTTTTATCTATATTAAATTGTGACTGTAACAAGGCTCACAACATAATAAATGTGTGGAAGTTTATTTATAAATGGCTACAAATGTAATATAACAAATGTTGGGAAATGTTCATACTCGGAAAATCTCTGAGTTTTCACTTTACCAAAATCATATAATTATCTTTTCAAAATAATGCAGGTTCTGAAATTGTTCAAAATGTTACGACAATGGGTTGAGCCTTAAAATACTACGTCTGTTTTTAGCCCTTAATTCCAAAATATGTTTTTTAAAAGAGGGCTACTACAGAGACAAGATAACTGCAGATGTAAATTCAGTGACTGGCAAATAGTCCAACTGAATATAATATGCAAAGAAATTTCAAATAGTTTGGACTGTTATCTCTGGTGATTATAAAGGTAACAAAGGGCTGACAACCCACTGCTCAACATCAAGCAAGCCCCCTGTAAATTATGTCCCAAACTGAGGGCACATTTTGGATTTTTCCTTTTGAAGAATATACAAGGATAGGAATTAAAAGCCAGTTTCAATTCTACTGGGACACCACCAGTTGGAGCTGGAGGAACACAGCAGACCAGGCAGCATCAGAGGAGCAGGAAAGCTGAGGTTTCAGGTCGGGACCCTTCTTCAGAAATGGGGGAGGGGGAAGGGAGCTGGGAAATAAATAGCGAGAGGAGGGGTGGGGCTGGGGAAGGTAGGTGGGATGGTAATAGGTGAGTGCAGGTAGAGAGTGATAGGGATTGGTCAGTGAGGTGGGAGGGGTGGATAGGTGGAAGAGAAGATGGACAGGTTGCGTCAAGTCAAGGAGGTGGGGTGAGAGGGAGGGTTGGATATGGAATGAGTCTGGCACTGGGGAGATTTTAAAACTGGTGAATTCCATGTTTAGGCCATTGTGCTATAGGCTCCTGAGGTGGAATATGAGGTGCTGCTCCTCCAGTTTGTGAGTGGTGTCATTGTGACACTACCTGAGGAGACCCAGGATGGACATGTCACCCAGGGAGTGGGAGGAGTTTAAATGGTTTGCGACCGGAAGATGTTGTTGTTTGTCGTGTACAGAGTGCAGATGCTCTACAAAACAGTCTCTGAGTCCACGCTTGGTCTCACTGATATAGAGAAGGACACATCGGGAGTAGCAGATATGGTAGACCAAGTTGACGGATGTGCAGGTGAACCCTTGTCTGATGAGAGGTTTGTTTTGGGCCTTGAATGGAGGTGTGGGGTGAGGTGTAGGGGCAGGTGTAGCACTTCCTGTGGTTGCAGGGAAAGGTGCTGGGGTGGTGGGGCTACTGGGAAGTGTCAAGCAGATGAGAGAGTCGTGGAGAGTGCAGTGTCTATGAAAGGCAGATAGGGGTGGGGAGGGAAATATCTCTTTGGCTGTGGGGTCAGATTGTAGGTGGTGGAAGTGGCGGAGAATGATACGTTGGATATGGAGGTTGGTGGGGTGATATGTGACTACAAGGGAGATTCTGTCTTTGTTCTTGTTGGGGGAAAAGGTGTGAGGGCGGAAGTGCGGGAAATGCAAGAGATGCAGTTGAGGGCATTTTCAATTACCAGAGGGGGGAAGTTATGGTCCTTGAAATAGGAGGACATCTGGGATGTGCCGGAGTGAAAGTCCCCATCTTGGGAGCAGAGGCGGAGGAATTGGGAGTATGGGATTGCATTCTTGCAGGGAGGTGGGTGAGAGGAGGTGTAGTCTAGGTAGCTGTGAGAGTTGGTGGACTTGAAATAGATGTCAGTTTTGAGGTGGTCACCAGGGATGGAGACGGCGAGGTCCAGGAAGGAGAGAGAGGTATTGGAGATGGTCCAGGTGAATTTGAGGTTGGGGTGAAAGGTGTTAGTAAAGTTGATGAACTGTTCAAGCTCCTCATGGGAGCACAAGGCAGCGCCATTACAGTCATTGATGTAGCAGAGGAAGAAATGGGGGATAGTGCCAGTGTAACAGCAAAAGAGGGACTTTTCCACATATCCTACAAAGAAGCAGGCATAGCTTGGACCCATATGGGTGTCCATGGCCGCCCCCTTAGTCTATGTTGTCTCTGACTCCAGCATATGCAGTTCTTGCTATCTCTTCAATTCTGCTGGCATGTGTTAGTGGGACTGTACGTTCTGTGTGCATCAACCTGCATTCAAGCATTAGCGTGGCATGATGGTCACAATTGAAGAATTATCCCCTAGTCACTCTTTTGTTGCAGGTAAAGATTCTTTCACTCTGAGTGCTAGAAGTCAGGTAGATAGCAGTGAGGCAAAAGGGAAACAGAAAACAAAATGATTTTCTCTCACCTTGAATGTCGGAATTCAGAACTGGTTGAAATGTTGGAGAGAAGCAGTCTTCAGTCTGAATGGGTCACAACAAAGTGGTCTTTATTCAAGTTTATACCAACGCAGTGTGGGAGGGGCCACAGAGTCTGCCATTTACAGCTCAAAACAACATATTTATACATGTTTGTGTCACAGTAGTTACATTGGTATAAAATACTCTACTCTGTGAAGACTATTTCTGTGAAAATTTCTGTGAAAACAGAATGCAGTTTATTTTCTTGTAACGTACTGTGTCCTCTAATTTCAACAGGACTTCCACTTCTGTGTTATCTTCAGGGCTTATCTGTTCCTACCATCTGCTCCTAGCACCTGAGCCGTTCCCTATTATTAATTCTTGTATGACTATCCAGATTGATTCCTATGGCCTCTGAAACTTATGCAACTGCTGACTGTTCCCTCTTATGGATGTGCAGTTAAACCACCTGAACTACACTAACTAATTCCTTATGTGGATATATCTCAGCTAACTTTTAACTGCAAACTGCTTGCTGTCTCCCGTGCACCATGCCCCAGAACATTCTACATGCTATATTACTCCAACTTTGTACCCATCTACCCTTCTTCAACAGAACCTCAGTCAATTTGCAAAACTATGGTATTCAACTGGCAATGCCAATGCTACCAGGAATGTCCACTGCAACAGCTAAAACATTAAGCTATCTACTCTTCATGAACAATTCAGAGACTGATCCATATATTTTATTTTTTAACTTTTATCTTTAGAACTCATCTTTTATTTTTAATCTGCATGTATGTGTGTTGCATTTATATTTATTCTCTCTTGTAGGAATAAATAAACTCACTCTTTTTCCTAATTCAGAAACCTGGTTAAATTGGCTCCTTTTAAAACATTACCTCATTATGTCTGGGAGAAAGGCATCCACAGTGAAGAAATTCATTCCTAAATTAACCTTGTTGCAACCAACTGAGGAGGTGGGTAATTAAGAAGGGAAGCCAGTTCATTGCTACTCACCTGGGAGCTTAACAATAAAGGATATCTCTTGCAAAACTATAACAAATTGTGGAACCTTGTCCAGAGTCTGGGTGCAATAGTAATTATCTAGAAGATAAATATAATAACACGAAATTGTGTCCCATTTGAAATTCATTTACATATAAATTTAAATCCAATGATTCCTATTTTACAAATAAGTAATAAACAATGTTTAAGTAGCCTGTGCTCAAGCTTTAATTTATTTCCTTTGCACATTTCCCTTTCTTCTACTTTTGCATAACTGTATGCTGATACTTTTTAACGTACTGCATTCACTCATCGCCACAAAAGTAAAGTTACTAAATTAAGCATTTATGAAACTATGTGCAGGTCAGGGGGTGTAAGTGGGGAGTTGCAGAAAGAGGTAGACTGATTTGTAATTATCCCAGATACAATGGATGATGCTTTTACATTTAGAATTTACTTCACAATGTATTTTTATAATTGTCCTTAGGATCCATTCTGCAAATATTGATACTGTATGTTGGGACAGATTTCACCATAATTAGAATAATAAGATACAATACTGCCTAAGCAAACTTGGGCATGCATTTGTATGATGTCTTTAATCTAGGAGTTTGTCCCAAAACTCTGTAGAAGAGTAATCTAATTGGGCATCAAGAATACATAAAGGGATAATGAGAAGGATGACAAAAAGTATGGGCAATGAGTTGGATTAAAGGAGATGGTGGTGCACAGAAGGCAGGAACATTCCCATCTGGCCAATGATAACCCCATCGGTCTACTCTCAATCATCAGTAAAGTGATGGAAAGTGTCATCAACAGTGCTATCAAGCAGCACCTGCTCAGAAATAACCTGCTCAGTGACACCCAGTTTGGGTTCTGCCAGGGCCACTCAGCTCCTGACCTCTTTACAGCTTTGGTTCAAACATAGATAAAAGAGGGCAACTCCAGAGGGAAGGCAAGACCAACTGCCCTTGAATTCAAGCCCATCTTTCACGCAATGTGGAATGAAGGAGTCCTAGCAAAATTAGAGTCAAGCAAGGGCAAACAGAGGGAAAACTTTCCATTGGCTGGAGTCATACTGGCACAAAGGAAGATGGTTCTGGCTGTTGACATCAGTCATTTCAGCTCCAGGACAATTGTGCAAGAGTTCCTCAGAATAGAGTCCTAGTTCAACAGATACTTGGGAACACCACCAGCTTCAGGTTATTCTTGAAGTCACCTATTATGCTGACATGGAAGTATATTCACCATCCCTTCAGTGTCACTAGCTCACAAACTTGAAACTCCTTCCCGAACAGCATTTTGGACATACCTAAACTAAATGGACTGCAGTGGTTCAAGAAAACAGCTCCCATCACCTCCTCAAGGGCATCTAGGATGGGCAATAAATGCTGGCCCAGCTCACATTCCATTAATTAATTTTTAAAATGGATGAATGCCTTGACATTGTGACCTGAATATAAAGCTGGCTGAAGGCTGATGTCATATTCCTGCAAACTGAAGCTACCTCTCACCCAGAGCATCACAATGGGAATGGGGCTGTTATCCCTTTGGAGTTAAGTGCAGGAATTACATTGCAGGGAGGTTATGGCTGAAGAACTATATTTTGTATTTGTTTAGTCCACCAATCATGGACGTGATTTAAAACGATGATATTCAATTTACAAATTGATTGAATTACATATGATTTGAGCTCTTCATTAGAAACCTAAAAAGAGCCTGAATCTACACAACTACTTTTCCCTCCACTTTTTTCAAGGTTAACCAAGTTGAACAGTAAACTCGGGCAGAAGATCATGGGCTTCTGTTTTCTATCACCATTCCATTTCCTTCAAAAATAGACAAAAAAAACCCACAACTGTAGGAAATCTGAAATAAAAACAAAAAAATCTGGAAACACTCAGATAAATACATACATTACCAACCAGGTAAATCAACTTTCAGCCATGGTTAAGTCATCAAAATTGGCAAGGATTAAAATTTTAGAAAGAGAAAGAAGGAATGATTGATAGTAAAAGAAACATGAAAGGAAAGATGGTCTATAAAGTGTTTAAAAGGAAATTCAAAATGACTAAATGTCTAAAATAATATTGACATAATATCTTTGGAAGATGCATTGGAAGATTTAAAGGCATTAGAGATAAAAACAACTGAGGCAATGGCAGATGTTCGATCTGAAATCATAAAAGGAGCTGGCAGAGGGGAACATAAGATAGCCTGAGGTAAAGAAGTGGACTGTTACAAAAAATATTTCCCTTAACTCATGAATATTTTCTTGCAAAACCAAAACAGCGAAAGGTAGTTAACAAAGTAATTTACTGAAAGAAAATTGCAGAAGAATGAAACTATATTGCTTACATTTTTCAGAACAGTGAAAATTGCAGAAAATGGTTAAAGTTCTTACAGTTGTGCTTTTAATGTTTAATGACAGGAGAGTAGTTGGTGCTTGCATGATAATGATACCGTAATAGGCTCAAAGCCACTTTTCAGTGAAAAGGAAACCTGGCCATGGATGATAATGCAAACTGAAGAAATTGTGGAGAATCTGATAATGTGACAGCAGCTGTGGGAGGAGAACAGATGTACGAAGAAAGACAATGTCGGTCTAAGTGTCTCATCTTCAACAATTGTGGCTTTTTATTTGTGAATTATCACATATTCTATGGCTTAAAATGAACAATAAAACTTCTGCTTGCATTGTTGTCAAGGACATGAACGTTGCACTCAATATATTCCTGATGTATGGAGATACCCTATATCCAATCAGAGACTAATTTCAAGGTTCACTTAATATGAAATCTCATGCATGCACGACTGTAAAGCAGATGACATTGTTCTTAACCAAATTGAAATTTGGTACAACAGTAAAATCATCAAGTAAATGGGATAGGGGACATTCTTAATAGCAGTCTAATAATAAAAAAGCTAAAGGACAAAGGTTTAATTAGACACAGACTGGGCTATGTGCTAACGGAGAAATCAAATTCATATTGCAGAATATGCAAAGCAAATTTCTCAGGTTTTTTCTCATTAAGTGACTAATTCAGAGCAAATTGCTTGTCATTGCAAGGATTTATTATCATTCAGAAACTGGCATTTTAATGATCTCCTTGATATATTACCAAATCATGGTATTAATTGCTAACATTTAACATGCACTAAGATCCTTGTGGCCTACATAAAGTGACCAAGCAAAGAGTTTCATATTTAAAAGGAAGTAGATATCTTCAGGGATCCAGGCCTTCTTACTCTGAAACCAACAGATCAAGCATAAACAACACTTGTAATACAGGTATTAATTTCAAAGGAACATTTTCAGAGTCAATGTTTTGTTACTCATGTTTCTTCTGTTACAATGACTAGATTAAAGAGATCACTTTACTTGCCAAGGAGGGGCTTCCTGTTAGGAAGCTGGCAACATTTTAAACAGTTTTACAATAAAAGCTCAACCTTAAAATCCATGTCTCCCATGGCCATTACCTACATCATGACTATAAAGTAACAATAAATTTAAGAATTATTACTACAAGTCTGTGCCTTGAATGTTCTGAATTGGCTATTTCCCATTATTTAACACCTAAAAATATTCAAATTCAAATTCAATTTCTCCTCGATCAGCAAATGAAATTCTATGATACAACTGCTGTTATTGTTCTTGGTTCTACCTTACCGCAAACGCCATAATAAATTACAGCAGTAGATAATAAGCATTTAAATAAAGATCAGAAACTTGTAAAATTGGCTCCAGCAATTTTCTACAACAATATAATAAAGTAAAGCACCGTGGATGCTGGAGATCTAGAACAGAAACAGAAATTCAAAGAGTCACCGGACTCAAACATTAACTCTGCTTTCAGCCCACAGATGCTGCCAGACCAGCTGAGTTTTGCCAGCAATTTCCGTTTTCATTTCATTCTCTACAACAAACTCGGGCGAGTCTCTGAATAACCTGAATCTTAAGCACACCATTCTTTCGATTGCCTGTGAACACCCCCTTGCCCCAGCAAGTACCGAGCTTCAGATCTCAAGATCTAAAATTCCAAGGAACAACCACAGATCCTCACCAGATGAATCACTGCATAACTGCCTCACTCAGCATGCGCATGAGTCCACCAGGTGGCAGTGTAGGTGTTAGCTGTGGTTCAGGGTTCATTCTTATTTTGGTGAATCCCACTCCAGACACTTGAGAACATTGTGCAAAATGAGTAGGTTTGCAACTGAAAATGACTGTTGTTGCTTTTAAGATTCTAATAAAGTGCCAGGTAACAAATTTCCATGTTGTCCAGGACTGTAGAACAACAGGAGAATGTCTTGAAGAGTGCAAATTCCAACACAATATGTACAATTTATATGAGTGATTGGACAATTGATGGATCAGGGTGCCATAATTTTACCTTTGGCTCATCATCAAACATGGATCACAATACGGCAGCATGTTGCACACAAGCGCACAGCTATGATTTTCCCTGAATTGGCCAATTAATGGCCAAAGGGTAAGGAACAATAGGCCTGGCCTCAAAGCAATTAGGATGGTCCCCTAACTATCTGTCGTTGCCTCCTTCCTAAGCAATCGAGGAGCAGCACTTTCTAGTTCACATAAGAGAGAGGGCACACCTCCATTTTGAAGCCGTCTACAAGTCTTAAGTTTTCAAGTTTAAAAATATCTTCAGCAGCTGGGTCACCACAATGGAGGCTGAACATCTTCACAGAATTGCCAAGGCCACAGGTAAGTGAGGAGGACCATGAAGCCTGTCTAAAGCACGGCCCACTACTGCCCCTTTCCTGCCAGGAGGCTAACTCCATGTTGGTACTGGAAGCATCAATGACATTTCTGTTTTATTAGAAAACTGTTTCTAGGTTTTGGGCTGATTCTTACCAGAAATTGGCTAAGTATCATTCTTAGTGAATTTCACGAAGGGTTTCTCTCCACGAGGCTTAGTGAGTTCTTCATGCTAACTTCCCAAACTCACTTCATGCATTATGCTCTTATAGTGTCCTCACACTGCATTGTAACTTTCTAGGCATCTTGCCTAGTCTGTACCTTTGGAGTCAGGGGTACTGGGCGGAGGCTGTTAATTCGCTACATGTCACTTAGTTCTGCTACCTATCATCCCATTGCTAGGAAAATGGCACAGGGCAGAATGGAGCAGCAAACCAGATGGCAGCACAAAAGTTTCACAGTCAGATACCTCTGCACTCACGCCCTTCAGAGGCGTAATATTCTTTCCTGATTCTTTCGAGCAATGACAGAAGTAATTATTTCAACCGCAACTTCAATAGATGTTTTATTATTGATTCCACTTCTAAAAATGTAATAAACAGAACTCAGTCATTTCCTGAAAGCTACTTTGGCAGGATCCTGTCATCAGCAGCACATTGTATTTCTATTACTGACTTTGCCGCCTTCCACCATTCCAATCTATTGCGTTAAGGATAGGTGCCCTTAGCCTAAGGAAGCAGTTCACTTAGCACAGCCCAAAATATATCATGGCAGCAATTCTGAGAAGGGTCAGGTTTCAGCAGCATATATCTTGTAAAGTTTGACATAATGACTGGGTCCATCCCAACAGCTTAGTAAGGCATCAGATAACAAGGAAGGAATCAATGGAGAGAGGTATTGAACCACATGCACACAACTATCACATACTGTCAAAGTAAGGAATACAAGCTCACAAGAATCATTGAGAAATTGAGAAAACCACACTTTACTGGATTCTTCTCTCCAAGTGTGGGCATGTGGTCACCAGACTGTACACATGTCTCTGAGCTCTTGCATTTAGCTGCATTGTAGGCAGCAGTCTGAGAAACCACAAGCTGGTTTACAAGCTAACTTGAGTGTAGTAAACAAGCTCCCAGGTAATGTGCAAACTAACATAACTGTCATTGATGGCTGAAAGAAGATGCATTTCCTGATTTTGCTTGTAGCTTGGATGCAAAGAGTAATGAGAACATATCAATGTTGCAAATTACAATTGGGGCAGGTATTCTTCTTTGCTCTACACAATTTTTTTTCAAGTTTTCTAGTAACTCATATGTATGCTACATTTAATGATTCTATCTCACTTTACTGTTTGAATTGGAAGGAGATGTTGGTCATAACTGAAAAAAACACCACTCAAACTTAAAGCAATTTTCTCTATAAATGATTGACAATGGCTTAAATCTGGCCATTAGTAAAGGGAGATCAATCTATGAAACTGTACCTCAACTAATTCATCTGAAAGCATTTTAGGTATGAAAATATCACTGAATATTTCGTGGAATAGCTTATGTACTTAGCACTGGAAGTATCAATGACATTTCTGTTTTATTAGCAAACTGTTTCTAGGCTTTGGGCTGATTCTTACCAGAAATTGGCTAAGTGTCATTCTTAGTGAATTTCACGAAGGGTTTCTCTCCATGAGGCTTAGTGAGTTTTTCATGTTAACTTCCCAAACTCATTTCATGCGTTATGCTCTTATAGTGTCCTCACACTGCATTGTCACTTTCTCCATAGGCGGAAGTACTTGCTACTGCCAGGGTATCCCATGATTCCTGGTGCTAACGCAGACCCCCTATGTAAAGCCCAGCCCAGCACCTGGTTAAACACTGTCAGTCCAGACACGCCCTTCATCCTGTGTGTAACAGCAGAGTAAAAAACCATATCAAAGGGTGGCACAGTGGTTAGCAGCGCTGCCTCACAGCACCAGGGAACTGGGTTTGATTCTAGCCTTGGGTGATTGTCTGTGTGGTGTTTGCATATTCTTCTTGTGTCTGCATGGGATTCCTCCCACAGTCCAAAGATGTGTAGGTTAGTTGGATTGGCCATGGGAAATGCAGGGTTAGTGGGATGGGGTGTTTCTGAGTGCAATGCTTTCTAGAGGACTGGTTTGGACTCAATAGGCTAAATGGCCTGCTTCCACACTATAACATTCAATGTTTCTCAGGGTTGATAAGTGGCACAGTTGGTACATCACTGCACAGTCTATAGCTATCATTGTTGACAATCCAAAACACACAGATTACCTATTTTAGCCTCATCCCATCTTACAACCTTGTTTAAGTTAATGCTATTCTTTCCCCAATGCCTAGTGTAGCCTAGCATCTTATCATTGTTCAGTGTAGAATCATCACACGCCAGAAAGCCTTCAGTTACTTGAAACTGTCCCCTTTTATTCAGAACAGCGGAAGCAAATAAACAAACACAGGCTGCATTTGCCTCTTGGAATGGAACCAGACTGCTTGCCTTTCAAGCACCAGTAAATTTACAATTAATGATCACTGCACCCAGCCCACATCTAGTGGAACTGGTTGTCAATTAAGTCCTGTCTAACTTGTTGCATTTAATGCTGCTGCACTCTATCATGCTCAAAGTGATGTTTTTCCTGTTCATGGTCCTCCCCTTCCTCTTTGGTAGACTGCTGCTGTTGTCGCAGCTTTTCAGTGTCCGTTACATCCCCTCTTTGCCTGTTTCCGGGTGTCCAGAGCACAGCATGCTAGGATTATGTAAAACACTCTGTCCAGAAGTTACTGTAAGGACCCCAAGACCAATCTAGTATTGGAGCTGCATCTTCAGGAGGCCTGTTGTCTGCTGCACCATGGCTGGTGGAAGAATCAACCACAGTGAACAAGTCATAAGCCATGGCCACACAGCAACCATCATTGTAATAATCTGTCTCTTGCAACAAAACAGGAACAAGGATATAGATGTCCTAGCAACTCCAGGTGTACCTGACTGAGACTTCAAAGACATGGTGCAGGTGACCATAATGACTTGAACGCTGATGGAATAGAATAATTTTCTACTGATGAACTCAGCTGTAAATATGATATGGTCCTCTCAATGTAACATGTCCAAACTATCAT
>JAHRHZ010000061.1:767428-817092 GCA_024137785.1 Ginglymostoma cirratum | reverse complement strand
TGAGCACAATAGACTCAGAGCCTTTGAACCTCCTGCACATCCTAAGGAGAGTTTCAGCTGCAAACTCTTCACATGAGGTCTCTTTGGCCTCCTCTGGAGGTTACTGCTGATCCCGAAGTTGCTGACACATCCTTTCCTTTGCCACTTCTCTTTAGTTTCATTGCACCGGAGGGCCAGAGACAATAACCTACGCTCTGCCTGGGTCCATCAGACATGTTGCCATTGAACGCGTGCGGGGAGCATAAGAAACAGAACATGTTGGTTGTAATACAAGCAGTCAGCATTCACATCTGTCACAGGTTTAGATTGATTGATTTAGCACAATCATCCATACAGTAGTACATGGAGCACTCCTTCAAGGGGGGCCATGAAATAATTCAATATGGAACTATGACATAGGGACCTAGTCTGATGAATGCAGCACGTGTCACGTTGCGAAGAGACAGTAGAAGAATGTAAGTGTTGTATGAGCACCAACTTCTTCACCTCCCAGCCCTGCATCACCCAAGGCATTACATCTTAGAGCATATCAATGAATACATACATTTCAAAGTGAGAGGAAATCACTTCTATGCTCTTGTAAAGCCTATAAGAGCTTGTGTTACCTTTGTGTATCGTGGCCCACAGGTGCCACTTTGAAGATCACCAGCAATTACTTGTGTTTCATCTGCTCAACTATATTCAATCAGCAATAACCAATTACATTGTTTGTTTGTGACCAGCATTTGCACCTTAAACAATTGGACTCTGTGAATTACACATGCACCATGCTATCATTAGACAGCTTCACCCTGTACTGTGAAAATACAAGATTAATACAATTTCACCATAAACGACCTCACATCACTCACAGTGGAGCCATGTGCTCAGAGAGAAACAAAAAGGCAAACTCTCTCCATTTTGGGTGTGGCCGCAGCCATTTCCATTCACAGTTTGCATTCTGAGTCTCATGAATGTGGAAGCCAATGCGGTTCACACTTGACACAGTAAGTTTTATGTTCAGCCTGACAATCAAGGCAATACCAGAATCTCCATGCCCCATTCTTCCTAGCACTACTGAGCCCTAGTCCTACAATGTAGTCATAGCCACCATCATGCCACACAATCCTCCATCAAGGACAGGGCGGTTGCGATTTTCGATGACCACCCCTTCCTCATTATCTCATGTCCTCCACTGCATTATTGTCTCCCTGATTGTATGTCAAATACCTCTTCACAATTCTTGTCCCTTCTGCATCCCAGGCTACTGCCTCCAATCCCCAAAATTGTGTTCCCAACTTTATTAACACATTAGTGTACCTAATATCTCCCATTGATTTTCATTGAGCTGACTCCCAGCACTAGCTGTGGTCAATACCCCGACTAACTTTTGCAAACAGTGCTGACTGATACTGACTAGACACGTGACTGACATCTGTGCAGCTCCCCAACTGACTTACCATGATTCCCCCTACTGTTTGGACTCCCGACATGGCCCCCTCCCCAGAGTGTAATTATATGGACCTCCTGAACATTACTGTCCCAAGTGATTTACTGACCACGTTCAAGATCCCCGACAGAGAGCCAGCAATGCTATTGAGTTCTGAACCAGCACCTCCTGACTGATTTGACTGAGGACTATGCCCTTAAAGTTTGATTATGGTCAATAGCCATTTTGTTGTGGTTGCTATGTAAGCTGCTGGCAGATGGTACAGCTGTGAGATTGACATAGTATAGTGCCAGGATAACAAGGTGTAGAGCTAGATGAACACAGCAGGCCAAGCAGCATCAGAGGTGCAGGAAGGCTGACGTTTCAGGACTTGACCCTTCTTCAGACCCTTTTTTCTGAAGAAGGGTCTAGGCCTGAAACGTCAGCCTTCCTGCTACTCTGATGCTGCTTGGCCTGCTGTATTCATCCAGCTCTACACCTTGTTATCTCAGATTCTCCAGCATTTGCAGTTCCTACTATCTCTGAAACAATAGTGTAGTGCCATACAGCAACATGTCCACCCCTTTGAATCATCACTGCTGACAATCATGTTAACTTACCTGGCTTTGTGTCTGTGCTAAACAGCAAGGCAAGACACAAGTAATCGTGAGTCCGTAACCTCTGACTGAGCAGGTAAAGCGCAAAAAGGCAAGGCAGGCCAAGGACGCTGTGAGCATTGAAGTGGGCCCAAAGTGAGAAAGTGCTGAGAGTGAATGGGTGAGCAGCCCTGAGATGCAACTTGTCTACTCCGTGAGCCAGTGCCAGTCCCTGTGGGCAAGCATTCATACAGCACCAATACAATGAGAGATGTTGGTATGACATGAAGTGTAGCACTGAAGTGCAGGACCACACTGAATTGGATATGTGCCATGAATGGGTGTAAGGCTGGTACATGTCCAGTGCCAATGTCCACGGACAGAGTTTGCATACAGTCACTGCCCATGGGCATGCCCTGAATTATCTGGTACCCAAGATGAAGGTTCAGAAGAGCAAACGATTCCCATTCTGGTCATTATATTGGGAATTGTCAGCATCTCGTTTCTATCCAGCAGGTGGGAGAATGGGAAGCTGCATAGTAATGAGACTGGATTAACTAATAATGAACAACCAGTAAAAAAACACAAAGAACTTTGGATGCTGGGAATCAAAAACAAAAAAAGAAACTGCTAGAACAACTCAGCAGTTCTGGCAGTGTCTGTGCAGAGAAAGCAGAGGTATATTTTTGGGTCCATTTTGATCTGAAATGTTAACTCTGATTTCTCTCCACAGATGCTGATTTTCTCCAGAAATTTCTGTTTTTGTTGTTAATGACCTGTCAATACATGCAAACAGGCCCTTCACCGCTCAACAATGAGAACCTTATCTCACAGTTCAACACTTAGTTGGAAAGTGGGGCCTTTTGCTCATCTCGTTGAAAAGCTCCTCAATGGCCACCTCATAATTTTCCCAAACTTCTTGCCAATGCTCACATTGTTCGGGAGCTGGGACGATTCCACCCCCGCCATCCCCACGTTTGAGTCCCAGTCACCTTCACATGTCTTCTGTTGATTGCACGTCTAGCAGTGTTTGCAGAGGTGGGGGTGTGCACTCTAATACTAGGAATTAAAATGCACAAATAGCTATAAATATTCCTCCATTCAAAATAATGAAATTAACTTGAAAGTCAACTGTTAGTAGTTAGTCGTACAATTCTCTCTGTGACCTGAAAAGTCAGCTGTAGACTACAATTGCTGTATAGATCGTGTCAGGGTTACACAAACTCGGATTACTGTCAGGTGAACAATGAAACAGCTAACACAGGGCTACAGTAAACAAGAGAAACCACATATATTTTGGGCCTGATTAGACAAAGGGTGAGAAATTACGAGAAACAGCTCAATACTGAAGTTAATACTTATGAATTTATTTCATGTGATTCACAATATTTAGGCGAGATTGTAAGGATTTTTCGCAGCTCAGTAAACAGAATGAGGGGGCGGAGCAAGCCAATGGGGAATTTCTTCATTCAGATGAAGGTGAATCTTTAGAACTATCTGCTGTAGGTGGCACTGCAAACTCAGTCATTGAATAAGTTCCAGTTGCCAAAATCCTGGAAAAAATGAATATTTCATAATAGTGCAAATGTATCGATCGTCCACAGATGAGGATGTTATGGTGAAACACTGCCACCGACTGGTGGAGTAGCATATCGTACAGAACACATGATAATATCAGAATTGATAAAGTCAGCGTAAGTCATCTGGAATTTCCCATCTATACATATATCATTGTGGACTAGTTTATGTAGTTACTTGATATTCAGTGCTTAAGTACCCACTTTCATGACAGCACTAATAGAGACTTGCTTGATCACTCAATGAATCAAGTGATATGGGGAGCAGATGCATGAGTGAGGCTGAGAAACGGCATCATTACACTAAACCCAAGGGACCATACAGTCTGCGTCTGCTCTTATTTTTTGTATTCAATAAATCCAAGTTAATTTATCACTGACATCCAAACCTACCAAATTAGATGAATCCACTTGATTATGCTAACAAATTATACTCAAGTAGAGTGTTTTGTGAAGTACTTGACTATTCTAGAGTCCCACAGCAGCCTTCTGGAGTATGACTGATTATTGACTGACATCTATGCATTAGCTAGTAAAGTTATTTTAGAAATGAAAGTGAGCTGAAAAAAAATCAGTTTCAAAATTGATCTGTTTAAAATATGGAAATCTGAGAACCATTTTATTTATTTCACTCTCATAAGACTGAGAGCAGAGGTTTGAGGAAAAGTCAGCATGGTGGGATTTTGTATTACTGATATTTTTCTTGTAGAAATGTGGCACGGACAAAATAGATTGAATGATCTCCTTCTGCGAATCATAGAATTGATACAGTTAGGCATCATTGACGTATTAAATACATCTTCAAATGAGCATTATTCCAAAATCCATCATGGCATAAAATCCACCAAGAACAGGTACACAAATTGTTCCAAGATTGTAATCACAATGATTTATGCAGCACCTTAATCAAATTGCGGACCAGATTGCAAAACGAGACCTTGGTGGGACAATCATTCCTAGTCTATGAACCTTCAACTGACAATAGATTTTCTTTTTGAAAAGGTAGCTTTGGGATGTGAAATCCATTATTCAGTGATGAATGATGCAACTGCATCACTACACTTGTGTGCTGCTGCTTGAGGATCAAGTTCCATGAAGCCGGTCTCTAGTGGACTGGTGAAAGGGTAGGAACACATCTGTTGGCGATCGAGGGAAGCTAATGAATCATCAGAATCAGGGTTTCTGTTAACGGGCATCTGGCCTTCAATTAAAAGTCAGCTTTATACAGTCGGCTCAGAGCAAGACCTCAATTAGACTACTTCCTTTCGGACATTTAATTTCCATTTCAACTGTCCATAGTCAATGATAAAATATATGGAGATGGTATAAAGTACATTATTTCCCAGCAAATGTCCCAATTTACAATTTAAAATGAAGGCACTTCCATGTTGCCTGGTTTGGCTAAGTACAAACACATGCAAACGTTGATTGTGCAGCACATTGTATTTTACAGCAGATTTCACTGTTCTATAAAAATGCATGCCAGGTAAATAAAGTGAGGTGCATATTTTAAAGATTTTGTTTGAATTCACTAGATTTTCCAATTTTGCATTCTGCAAAAATACCGCATTGTAAACACATTATGAATGAGTCACAGCAAATACAACTTATTTAGCATTTTCAAGTTATTTTTCATGATGGGATAATAGGGACAACAGAAATAATAGAAAGGTCACATTGTAGAAGAGAATTGCAAAGCCATAAAATGTATTAATAAGTATATTAATGCATACATTTTGACAATCTTCCAAATTCGATAGCTTAAAACGTAAAGTCAGTTTCACGCATTTGCAGTATCCATTAAGAATGAGTATTTTTTTTAAAAATTCAGTCAACAGTTTTCAAAAAACTGAAAGCTTGTTGTGTGGAATGCTAGTAACAAGCAATGCATATTTTGGACTAAGGGGAAATGTACAAGACTGCAAATGACTGGGTTAAAAATCAGTTAATTAGAACTATTGAACAAATTGATTTGCACACTAAAAGTCCTTCTAAAACCTTCTGGAATTGGAAGAAACATAAATTCCTTTTCACATATGCTGTCAAACCAGCTGGCAAACCAACATTTTTAAAATTTAATTCCATTAAATTTCTTCCTGCAGTTTGGATCCTTTTAAAAATCAGTCCTTTTACAGATTAAAAGGCCATCTGACACACTGGAAATGGAGTATGTATTTGCTGACAGCATAATGGTTCTCTCCAGGAACAGATGTGGTCAAAATGACCAACCTCTTCTGATTACAGTTTTAGCAAGAACAATTAGTATACATCAATGCTCATCCATTTAAGTTCAGTCATGTGTGGGAAGGGGAGAAAAAGAAGTAATCAATAATGCCGTGCAAAAGATAACTGCTTGCACCATATTTAACGTATTGATAGCAAACCTTTTTTAATTGTAGAATCTCCAAAATATTGTTTATGAAAAGGAAAGTATTTACTAAGTCTTCCAAAATGTTTCTTAAACTTTACAATCATATATACTGGAAATTCTGCAATTCTTCAGCACATCAAGAAATTTCAAAGATCCTGAGAATACTAAAATCAGACATTCATGTGCAGCAGAGAATGAAGCTTTGAGTTACAGTCCTAAAAAGTGTTTATTTATAAATCAGATGTGTGCATCACTAATTGAGCCATCATTTATTGTCCATCCATAGTTCCTTAAAAAAAGTGACCTGCCTTTTTCAATTAATGCAGCCTGATGGTGTAGCTCCACCCACAATGCTGTTAAGTAAACACTGAAGGAACAGCAATATACCCTTAAGTTGAGAGAGTAAGTGGCTTGATGGAGAACTTAAGTGATGGTGTTCCCATGTATCTGTTACCCTTGTCTTTCTAAAGGCCATGAGCTTGGGAGGTGCTACTTAAGGAGCCTTGGTGAATTTCTGTAGTGCATCTTGTTTATGACACACACTGCCTTGATGTAGTGGTGGAGGTAATGAATATTTGTAGGTGTGGCCAATCAGGCAGGCCGCTTGGTCCTGAAAAGGATCAAGCTTCTTGGAGTGTTGTGGAGCTGTACGCATCCAGGCAAAGGGGAGTATTCCATCACACTCCTGACTTGTGCCTTGTTAATGACAGACAGGCTTTAGGTAGTCAAAAAGTCAGTTACTTGTTGCAGTACTCCTAGCAACAAGAGCAGGTCAGAACTAAGTGTTTATATGGCTAGTTCAATTCAGTTTCTGGTCAAAAGTAACACCAAGGATGTTGGTAGTAGGGCAATTCAGTATGATGGTTTAATTGTTGTTTAATGAACAGCCACATGGCACTTGTCATACAACTGTTAGTAGCCACTCATGAGTGCAAATGTGGACATTGTCCAGCTATTGCATCTGCAGAGTCATAAGTGGTGCTAAATATTGTGCAACCATTAGTGAATATCCCTAGAATGGAGCTTACGATGGTGGAAGGTCATTGAAGCAGCCGATGATATTTGTTTTTGTACCTAAAGTTGTATGGAAAAAGCTCAGCAGGTCAGGCAGCACCGGTGAAGGAAAAAGCAAAGTCAACATCAACATTTTGAATCTGGTGACCCTTCCTCAGAAGCTCTGCTTTTGCCTTCACTAGTGCCACCAGACCTGCTGAGCTTTTCCATATCACTGTTTTTGTTCCTGATTTACAGCATCTGCAGTTCTTTTGGTTTTCATGATAATATTCAGGCCTATGTCACAATGCTGAGGAAGTCCTACACAGATGTTCTGGAAGTGAGAGAATGATCTCTAATGTACCCAACCATAGCCCTGTTATGTTAGGTCTTGTACCAAGCAGCTGGGAGGTATCACTGACTTTACTTTGAGACAACCATTGCTGTCATATTTGACACAGTAGTCTTGAGGTACAGGGCAGTCACGCTCACTTTCTCTCTGCCCATACATAATTAACCTTTGGTAGCAATATTACATTAAGCCTTTGGTATTGTACGTACACACGCACACACACGCACCTTGCCGAGACCGGTGCCCTGCCACAAATGCGGACGTGAGGGGGTCAAAAAGCAGTATGGGGGACGGTGGCAAGGACAGCAGATTAGCATACGCTATATGGGAACAGAAAGAGGTTGCTACTTATTTGAACCTAGACAGAATTGTGACAACAGCTGGTAACAGTCATTGCACATAATTAGATAGCAGTGAACAGAAAACAATCAACTTATTTGGACAACAAAAGATTTCTTTGAGTGTGTGGACTTCAGAAAGCAGAACTAAATACAAACAAGCTGACTTTAGGCTATAAAACCGGAATTGATTTTGTAAGAGTAGCAGCGAGACTTTAAGGCAACTTTTTGGGGAAAGAAAAAAATACAACTTCTTTCCTACAAAACTATTCCAACCCAGGTGTAATCTGCAAAAGTTTAAAATTACAGCATTCAACATACAATCATATTTGGATGGCAGAGTAGGTTCGTGACTCATTGTTTCAATCCACTTTCCCCAGCAATTTTGTTTGTGTGTCAGAGATTCGTAGTTCTGGGTAAAAGATGTTTCTCCTCTGTTGCCAGTATGAACAACCTCAAAACAATCAAGTATCAACCTGGTCAAGCTCCTTAAGAATCTGGAATGTTTCTATTAGATTACTTTTAATTCTTCTGAACCTGGAGATATTTAGTCCCAACTTTCTCAGCCTCTCATTGGATGAGAAAATTATCCCAGAGAACCAACCTATTAATCCTTTGCTATAAACACCAAAAAAAAAAGGGTACAGGAAAACTGCAATGGGTCAAAATTGGATTACCTAGAACTCTAGGTGTTAAGTTGTCAGCCATTCCCAGTGGCAGACAAAAAAAAACAGAAGGATGCCGGTGAAAAGTCAAAATCCAGATTAGCCAAGCTCGTTGTGACTAATCAACTGGAATGGAGTTGAGCAACATTTCATGTTGCAATCATGGTCAAGACATCAGGTCTCTATTAAACACAGCACAAAAAAGGTTCTCGCACCTATACAAAGGTCAACAATGGGCTACACAAGAGGAAGGATTTGAATGAATATTACCACAAAAGCAAAGCTAAGGCAAACAAACCGAGACTGCTGGGATTTAGGGCAAGATAAAAATTAAGCAGAGAATTCAAAGCCATTTACTACCCTTAGAGGAGAAATTTCTTTGTATCTCAGTTTTAAATGAGACCCTACAAAGTAAGTGTTGAAGTCTACTAAAGGCATATTAAATAGTAAAAAACAGTGTAAAAGGAGTAGAGTAGAGTAGAGTAGAGCAGAGCAGAGCAATAAAAGGAACCAAAGCCAAGTTTGCAGATGGAAGTACTGGGCACGGCTGGAGGTAATAAACTTATTTTCTCTTTTAGTAAAGACAAGTGTAATAAATTACTTGTCATGGCAAAAAGAGGAAACTGGCACTAGAAGGGTTCCAGATTCAAAGCATCAGATGAGAGATGTTGCTACTTGAAAGGGCACCTAAAACAAAAAATACAATACATCTCAGAACAAAAAGGATGTGGGAAGAGATGTCAGACACACATTAGTCATAATCTTGTCTTCTCAAGAATCAGGGTGGTATCATTGGACTGGGGTTTATGCCCTTCAGAAAAAGGTTGCAAGGAGAAGCCCAGTAGTTTTTGGCCACACGGTTTAACTTTAATGGGGAACCAATTAGCATAGAATGAACAACCACATGGACAATTAGGAGCTAGAGAGAACCAACATGGATCCCATGAAAAATTCATGTTTAACCAACTTGGACATTGAAGAGTTAAGAAAGGGTTAATGCTGTTGTGCACATGCACTTCCAAAGGGCAAACAATGCAATAATAGACTAAAGAAAAGGTCAGGCTGTGGAATAAATGGAACAGCATCAGATACAAAACAACTCAGTAAGTGGTTAAAAAAAGTTATTTTTTCCAGGCTAGAGGAAAGTTCAAATTAGAGTTCCCCTACAGTTGGCACTGTGACCCTTTCCCCAATTTATGTTAAACAATCAGGATCTTCAAACTTAGGGGATGTTTTAAAGTTTGAGGATAATGCAAGTGGTTCCATGACCCACTGTACAAAAATTATCTATAATCACTCTTATATGCAAAGGCCTTGGGTGCTCTCAGCAGACAGAAGAAAATGATAATGCATAGATATTAGCCAGATGCAATATTGATCTACATTTGATCTAAGGGATTGGTGGCACACCTCAATCTCTCTTCCCCCACCACACCAACAGCTAATATTATGGCCATTTTGTCCTGGTTTTCTCACTTCAGCTGAGCAAGGCTTGGAAACAAAGATGGCATCATAGAATCATTACAGCAAAAGGATGGGCTGAAAGCTCATTGAATACACACCAGCTCCCTATAGCACAATCCAGTTAACCCCATTTAAATGATCTAAAAACAGGCTGCTAAACTTTCCAGGTGGTAGAAAGTAAGTTAGACTACAAGTAATAGAATTATCTGCTTGATGGGGTTTAGCTTTCTTTGGTCATCTTCAGTGTGATCACATATCCATTTGTCCAGAAACATTTGTGCCCATTAGAATCAGTTAGCAATTCAGAAATTTTACTTCATTAAATCAAGGCATTTAATCCTTGCTGTTACATCACCATTCTAACACATCTTCAAAGATCAAACACCACAGTTGTAACATAAAAATGGTTTTATTTCATTAACATTTTTAGTGTCACATTTGCTGAATACCATAATTTTTTCCCCCAGACATGGAAGGCTTAATTTGTGGAAGTTAGATGATTTTGAACATTCACTAGTTTACAGAACTTCAGACACAGATTTCAGTTATAAAGCAGTTGCAGGGTTGAGTGCTTTGCAAGAAATACAAGACAATAGCAACTTTGGTTATGACATTAGACTTGGAACAAGGCCCCAGGCATATCATGTCACATGTATAATTTGTCACACTGGTTCATGTTTAAAACCTTCCTGAAATCTAGCCATTAGGGAAAATTCAAAGGAGGGAAACAGGTTGATATTTTTCTGATTAGACATGGTAATAATATTGGCAGTTCTGCTGGGGGTCAAGGAAGAATAGAAGAATCGAATCTTAAATTGTTAACACAAGTTTCCAATTGACAGCAATGTTGGCTTATTAGGTTCTATCTTATAGGCCAGCACTGGACTTAACTGAAGCAACGAAATGTAGTGGATATCAAATTTAGTAGTTTTGGAACGAATACAAAAAAAGCTCTGTATTCCATTGGCAAGTGCAAGCAATTAATTTTCAGCAGTTGGTTAATTGGTCACATTCATGGAGGTGCTACATTTTAAAAATTTCAAAGCAAAGTTTCTAGAACAAGTTTTGAAGAGAATAAAAGGTGTGTGACTGATTTTCATAAGACCTTGGAAATGGGACATTAAAACCAGCTGTTTAACTTGAGTGGATGCTTACCTAAAATGTAAAAAAAGCAGATTCCAAGTTTTGGGAAAAATCCAATGTGATAAAGTATACAAATGCAAAATAAAGACAAAATGTTAACCCTACAGGTAAGTGCACAGTTAAGTGCAGAAATGAATTGAAGAAATTCATTAGCACCCTTGTGTATAAGAGATAAAGCTGAGTTAATGCCAGAGGAATATTTATATAATTAGAATGACTAAATTATGTTTGGTGATCTTTTATATAGTCAATATATTGTCAGTGTAGGCTCAGTTACATTTCAGATATCACTTCAAATGTGCCCATTCCCATTTTCCTCAGAAACCCAAAAGCAGAACTACTCCAGAAAATACTATTCTGGCATTTAACTACTTAACCATTAATGACTGACCAGTTGGTTTCCTCATGATCTGAATCCTCAAGACCAGTCAATAACTGGTCCTCATTTATTCAAGTGTAGGAGGTCCTCACTGAGTGATAGGGTATCCAGTTTTGTAATTTACTAGGTATAAGTAGCATAACACTTGAGCAAATTGTAGCATTGTAAACTCCAATAAACTACCAATTGCAGATCAAGAGATGGTGAAGACCATATTGAACTTAAACACTCCAAAAGAAATAAATTTCCCCACCATCCATTGTCAGTCAACAGGTCATGGTCAGCTTAGACTGGTGGAAACAACTTGATTAATACTGCAAGTTTCGATCACTAATATTTTTACACAGCCAGAGTCATTTAAAAAGAAAAGCCCACAAAAATTGAAGCTGAAGCAAGCATCTTGCTTGGTGATGCTTCAGAAGGCAGCAGTTAAGTTCTGCTAAAAGAGGTTTCTTTTTAAATATACAGTCCATTTGCTTTGATGTTTCCCACCACAGGATGGGATTTCACATGATCTGACGAGGCATACCATAACCAGTCATACCAGACTGGGAGGCTCCTTTGTTACTTCCCATCTGCAAACCTATAACACTTTGTCCCTTTCGTAGCTGCTCATCAGAAAATGCTCGCTTATTACCCTGAGCTTTCCTGTTAGGAAAAAAAAGTAGTTATTATTACATACCAGGCAACAATACACAAAAAAATAAAGGCACAGTTCATACTTAGATGAAATTGACATGTGTATCTTCAATATGACCAAAAGCATTTCAGATGGGGGGGGTGCCAACAAGTAGTGACTGAGAAGATCATGCAAGAATCTTTGGAAGAGCTCCTATTGACATCATGAGTTCAAAAGTGATGTGCTTCACAGGAGGGCTCATGGGAAGTATCAGGTGACTTTTCCCATCCTTGTTCAGTTTAACAATTCTTTCATAGCCTTATATTTTTTAAGATAGTGGGTATTTAATTGTTATGTAACAATAGTACTTGGTCTGTTTGGAGGATAATATTTAGGAAACCTCTGTTGGTCAGTAATAACTATCTTCTTTAAGTTACAGGTAAGATCTGTTCAAGTATGTTTTTTTTTAAATCCAGTAATCACTAAGGGGTTGAGAAGTGGCGGGTGACATGCTTCTCCCAAGAGATAAAGTGGGAAATCAGGGAAGTTTGAACCTCCCTGACAACTACATTTACAGGTGGACACTGCCTGTTGCTTTTTTGGAACACATAGATCAGTTGGAGCAGCATACAGGTGTTTTATGGATAGGTGTTCAGGGATGTGGTCACACCAAGTGTTCAGCCAGATTCATAGGTAAAAACACATCCCTGCCAATTTGAAATATAATCACATTGACTGGCTCCCTCGTCAACTCAACTGGTTAGAGCTTCATGAAATTCTAACAGTTAGGCTGAGAGTTAGAAAGCAGGATCCCTAGGATTGTAATCTCAGGATTACTCCCCATGCCACATGGTAGTGAGGCCAGAGAGGAAGACAGTACAACTGGATACATGGCTAAAGGAGCTGGTGTAGAATATAGAGGGATTCAGATATCTGGATCAGAGGGCAGGTGGGAATTTGAAAGAGGTTGTACCTAAACTGCTGAGGAATGAATAACCTGCAGAGTTTTTGTTTGTGCCACTCAGGCATGTTTAAACTCTCACATGGCAAGGGCAGGAACCTGAGCAGAAGGTAGAGGTTGATAGGTTGAGCAAGCAGGGCTAGTTGAATGAACAAAATGAGATTATAAAAAGACAAGGAGAAATAATATGAAGAACAGGATACAGCAAAACTTAGAGTTCTTTATACAAATAGAGTTCAAGGAACAAGCTAAATTAGCAGCAGACTGAAATTGGTAACTATGATATAGTAGCCAGGAGGGATACAGAAAAGCAGTTGAGGGGGTGGGTTAGCATGTCAGATTAGAAACAGAATTCTATGGTGAGGAAGGATGTAGTGAAGGTAATGCTAGATCAATTATTAAACAGAGGCCAGTGTGCAAGATATTCTCTTATTGCAAGCAGAAAAGAAAAACTTAAACAGATACTAGCAAGTTAACATAAGAACTAGGAGTAGGAGGCCATCTGGCCCCTCGAGCCTGCCTCGCCATTTAATAATGGCATGGCTGATCTTTGAGACTCAGCTCCACTTACCTGCCCACTCACCATAATTCTTAATTCCTGTACTGTTCAAAAATTTATCTAGCCTTGCCTTAAAAACATTCAGCGAGGTAGCTTCAACTGCTTCACTGGGCAGGGAATTCCACAGATTCACAACCCTTTGGGTGGTGAGGTTCCTCCTGACCTCAGTCCTGGTTTCACCTGCTAGAGGAAACAACCTCCTGCCTCCACTTTATCTATTCCCTTCATAATCTTATGTTTCTACAAGGTCTCCTCTCATTCTTCTGAATTCCAGTGAGTACAATCCCAGTCTACTCAGTCTCTCCTCATAATCCAACCCTCTCAACTCTGGAGTCAACCGAGTGAATCTCCTCTGCAACCCCTCTAGTGCTAGTGTATCCCAAATAAATGAGGGGATCAAAACTGCACACAATACTCGAGGTGTGGCCTCACTAGGCCCCTATACAGCTGCAGCATAGCTTCCCTGTTTTTAAACTCCATCCCTCTAGCAATGGCAGACAAAATTCCATTTGCCTTTTTAATTACCTGCTGCACCTGCAATCCTACTTTTAGCGATTCATGCATAAGGACACCCAAGTCCCTCTGCACAGCAGCATGCTGCAATTTTTTAACCATTTAAAACATAGTCCGTTCTGCTGTTATTCCTACCAAAAAAAGGATGGCCTCACACTTATCAACATTGTACTCCATCTGCCACACCTTTGCCCACTCAGACTTAGTGTCTTCTGCACACTTTGCTCTACCACTCACCTTAGGTGTCATCTGCAAATTTTGACACACCACACTTAGTCCCAACTCCAAATCATCCACGTAAATTGGAAGCATTTGCAGTCCCAACACTGATCGCCAAGGCACACCACGAGCCACTGACCACCAGAAAAAACACCCACGTGCCCCTACTTGTTTTCTAGTCAACCAATCCTTTATCCACACCAACAGATTACTTGTAATACTGTGCAACTTTATCATATGTAGCAGCCTTTGGTGTGGCACCTTGGCAAATGCCATCTGGAAATCCAGATACACCACATCCACAGGTTCCCCATTGTCCACCATGCAAGTAATGTCCTCAGAATTCCACCAAATTAGTTAAACATGACCTACCCTTCATGAACCCACGCTGGGTGTTCCCAGTGGGACACTATAGCCAGATGTCTTGCTATTTCTTCCTTAATGATTCAAGCATTTTCCCCACTACCAAAGTTAAGCTAACTAGCCTATAGTTAGCTTTTTGTCTACTTCTTTAAGGGAAGGTGTCACATTGGCCATTTTCTAATCTGCAGGAACCAGTAAGTTTTGGTAAATAATTGCTAGTGCATTTGCTATTCCACCCCCCACCGAATCACCTGAGTGCCCTGGGATGTATTTCATCAGGGCCAGGAGACTTGTCTACCTTTAGCCCCATTAGCTTGCCCAGCACTGCCTCCTTACTGAATGATAGTTTCTAGGTCCTCACCTGCTAATAACCTTCTTGCCATTAGTTTTCAGCATGTTAGTGTCTTCCACTGTGAAGACCGACACAAAATAACTGTTTAATGCCTTGGATACTTCCTCATTCCCAGTTATTAAAATTGGCCTTCTCATCCTCTAAAGGACCAATGTTTACCTTTGCCACTCTTGCGATTTACTATTTATAGAAACTTTTGCTGCCTGTTTTTAATATTCTGAGCTAATTTACTATCAATCTTACTTTTCTTTATAACTTTTTTTGTGGCTCTGTTGGCCTTTAAAGATTTCCCAGTCGACTAGTTTCCCACTACTCTGCTTTTTTGAATGTGTTTCCCCCACCCCCCAAATCTGATGGATTCCTAAGGAATCCATGGCTGGTTCTCTTTTCCTACAGTTCTTCCTAATCGCTGGAATATACTTCTACTGAGCACTGAAAATTAATTTTGAAAGTCCTCCACTGTTCCTCAATTGACCCACCATAGTTTTTGCTCCCATTCTACCTTAGCTAACTCCTCCCTCATTCCTTTGTTTAAGCACAGGACACAGGTACTGGATTTAACCTTTTCACAGTCCATCTGTATTTTAAATTTGACCATACTGTGATCGCTCCTTCCGAGAGGACCCCTAACTGTGAGATCATTAATTATTCCTGTCTCATTACACCGGACTGGATTTAAGATGGCTTGCTCCCTCGTAGGGTCTATTACATTAAAGAGAGTCAATAGAATGGCTTGGATTTGAACTAATTTAGACCACTTACCTATGGAACCAGTTGGGATCACCACAATAATACCCATCATCTTTAGTAACTGCTACACTACCCAAAGCCATTAGAGTTCTTTGAACTGCAGCCAAATCTTTTCCTAAGGGAGAAAGAAAAAAGGTCATCTTAAAGGTATGAGCTTAACTGAAGAACTGAAATTCTAGACAAAAAAAATGCCAGGGCATTAGGGTATGTATTGGAGGAAAATGTTAGTGTTAAGTCAGAACGTGCTTAAAAATGAAAGGCAATTGACAAACCCAATTTAAATTTTTTTTTTTTTAAAACTACCCTAAGCATTCTTTCCATTTCAAGTTTAAAATCACTTCTAAAATGTTTTCAAGCAAGCAGTTTGTCCATTATGTTCACTCTAGCCAAAAGAAAATAATTAACCATGTTGGGTCATTATCAGTTTAGATAAAAAATGATACATGAAATCAAGTTATAGTTATTTATAGGCATACCAATATGGCACATAACTGATTGGGCCAAGTAGTAAGGGGGTTGGCAAAAGCCTTCCAGGACAGTAGAAAGCAGCTTTTCACCTTAGATGAAGTGGGTGTAACAGGGAGGCATAGGTTTTAAAAAGGTGAAAGGCAGGAGGTTTAGAAGGGATTAGAGGAAAAAATCCTTTTCCACCCAGAGAATGGTGGGAGTAAGGAATGGTATTTTGAGGCAGGAAACCACACAAAAAAATGCACTTGGGCAAGCATTTGAAATGTCATAACATTTATGACTATGGAACTATCGTGTGCAGTAGTATATTTTTGATAGCACAGACTTGATGTGCCAAAAAGGGCCTCATATGTACTGCATGATTCTATGATTATAAAATGCTACAGAGACAAATTGGAACGATCAAGATCTTTAGCATTCCAATTGTCACCTTGTTCTTCAAAATTCCCCTCTCCTTTAGGATGCACAATCACATTACTAGGAATGTTGGAAAAAACCTGGTATCAGCAACTCGCCAATGCCATTGTAGCCAATTGCAAGACGACTAGCCCACGACAGCAGTACGCAAATTCTCACAGGCATTCACTAATGGGGAAAAGTAGTGTTAAGTGGTTGTTTGGACATCATTGAGTAAAAAAAATTTAGACTCAAGTAATAATAATAATAAAATTCCCCTTCCCCCACCACAACCAAACACCATTAGGAATTAAGATACAAAAAGTCAAGTGTCATGATGGGCTTTTCCCATGTGATAAAAAAGAAAGCCACATTACACGTTGAATAAATTTCTAGGCCAAAAATTTGTACAAATGGCAGATAGTGCAGCATTGGTTTGTTTCAAAGGACTTGCATTTAAGTTTGACAATCATCTATTGGTTACTTAGCAAAGTAACCATTTTGATCAAACTATTATTAAAACCTATTAAAGACACAGCTAGTCATCCCATTGAATTAGGCTTTCCCTAGGAACATTCAAATAAACCTACTCAAGTCATTTCTGGTTTCCTCCCCAGAAGACAATAAGTCCATTGGGATTTTAGAATCAAAAATCAGTGAATTATTAGTATTGACTACCTTCCCACAAGTCCACAGTCTGGAAGATATCCATTGTTGCAACACCATAAGCCTCAGCAGCCTTCAGGAATTGAGAAATCTGTTCCATCTGTTTAAAGGCCATTTCAGATTCCTGGATTTTTTTAATTGGCTCTTCATCTTTTGGATAAAGGCTGTTTATAACTTTACATAATAACTAAGAGAGAAAACATTAGTAACATATCAGAACATGGTCTGAATTCAGAAGAACATTAAAGCTTTCATTTGGTTATTAAGCAGCAATGAAGAGTTATTGGTGGAAACAGATCTCTAAGAAGAGCTAAGCTTTGCTACCAAACCTCAAAATAGAAGTTTAAGATAGGGAAAATACAGCTGTGAAAATGGCATTTGTCACTTGTGCACATCTACAATGTGATCTTGCCCAAAAGGGAGATAGATATCAATTGGTGAGCTACATGTAAAATTGATGGCTTCCTTCAAATTCACAAGGCAGATGAAATATCTCCTTACAGCAAGAAAGCTAATTTTAAAACCAGGCAAAGTACATTTGGTATAGAGATAGTAGGAACTGCCGATGCTGGAGAATCTGAGATAACAAGGTATAGAGCTGGATGAACACAGCAGGCCAAGCAGCAGAGGAGCAGGAAAGCTGACGTTTCGGGTCTGGACCCCTCTTCAGAAATGGGGGAGGGGAAGGAGATTCTGAAAGTAAAATGTTGGGGGGGGGGGTGGGGGGCAGGGCGGGAAGCAGATAGAAGATGGATAAAAGGAGCAGATAGGTGGAGGGGAGACAGACAGGTCAAGGAGGCAGGGATGGAGCCAGTAAAAGGTGAGAGTGTAGGTGGGGAGTTAGGATGGGGTTTGGTCAGTCAAGGGAAGATGGACAGGTCAAGGAGGCAGGGGTGGGAGGAGTGGATAGGTGGAAGAAAGGACAGACGGGTTAGGGAGGCGGGAATGAGCTGGGCTGGTTTTGGGATGTGATGTGGTCGGGGGCAGGGAGATTTTGAAGCTTGTGAAATCCACATTGAGACCATTGGGCTACAGGGTTCCCAAGCAAAATGAGGTGCTGTTCCTGCAACCTTCGGGTGACATCGTTGCGGCACTGGAGGCGGCCCAGGATAGAGTGGGAGGGGGAGTTGAAGTGTTTTGCGACTGGGAGGTGCAGTCGTTGGTCACCAAGCCTCCGCTTGGTTTCCGTGATGTAGAGAAGGCCATATCGGAAACAGTAGATACAGTATACCACATTAGCAGATTTGCAGGTGAACATCTGTTGTTTGATGTGGAAGGTCTTCTCAGGGCCTTGGGTGGGGGTGGGGAAGGAAGGCATAGCAGTACATTTGGTGACACTTGCATCTTTCAAATAATTTAAGTCATGGGTACCCACATAAATCCTTTAGGCTTACCTTCTCTAGGATATTGTTCCAGTTCTTTTCAGGTCCCCCCACTCCTTCACTTTTTCAATAGATTAATGGCAATATTTGCTGTTTGCTGCACTTACCCACATTTGCTTTGCTTCCAATTGTCAACCTTGTCTCACCTTTACATGTTCCACTCAACTCTTCCCCTTTGTAGGCCATCTCCGTTTCTGCAGATGTCGCTAACAAGTATTCACTGCAAAGGTTACTGATTTCTACAGCTACCATTCCTCACACCATATTGAATGGATTTTATCCTCAAGCCAGTTTCTGTTGCATGCATTCTCATGCTTAGTCTTCATGAAAAGATTTTTCTCTCCCCCACAATGAAGATCACACCCTGATCTTTCACTGTGGCTAATGGCCCTTTAAAACAGACATTCTAGTTCTCATACTTCTGTGCGCACCTTATCTCCCAGAGGAGGAGGACTTCCCCACTTATAGCTACTGTCCAACCACAATTTTTGCCAAGCATCTCCCTCCCCCACAATTCAATAGGGACTATTCTCTCTACAACGCCTCATCCCACCCCATTATTCAATCGGACACCATCTGACTATATTATTTCATATATGCAGAATAGATACACCACCAGTTCTTTTACTGCCTCACTCCACCATCCATTGCCACAAACACTTCCCATAAAGAGCATATTACAGCCATATTTGTACAACAAAAACAGACCCTTCGGTCCAGCTTGTCCATGCCAACTAGATATGGTGAATTAATCTAGTTCCATATCCCTCTGAACCTTTCCTATTCATACCCATCCAGATGCCTTTTAAATGTTGTAATCACACCAGCCTCCACCACCTCCTCTGGTAACTCATTCCACACATGCACCACTGATGTTGCCCCTTTGGTCACTTAAAGCAGTATTAAGTGTAGTAGGCTTTATTCACTGTTCACAGTAGCAACTTAACCATATTAAAAAAAAAAGCAAAGGACAACAAATACATGGGAACATTAACTCCAAATTCTCCAAGCCATCCATCATCTTGACTTGGAACTATAATCATTGCTTCACTGGTGCTAGGAATTCCCTCCCTAATAGAATTGTTGGTATAACTACATCAAATGTGTGGATGGTTTGAGAAGGCAGCTCACCACTATCACCACCTGCCCAAGGGGAATTAGGAACGGGCAACAAATGTTGACCCAGTCAGCGATGCTCAGTTGTGAGAAAGAACAAGAAAACTCCAATGCATTTGTATCGGGAGTGCACCGTGCTGCTGGATTTGCTATCATTCTGATGAAAAGTTAAGCATGAGTGCTCATCTGATCTCTCAGACAACTCAAAAATAGAACCCTGGCATTATATGGCTGAGCATAAGTTGTTTGCTACGCTACCAACATTTATCCCTCAGATTGATTTGAGCATCATGGTGCTATTTTTGCAATTTTGTTGTATGCACACAAAGGCTCCCACCATCACAGTGAGTAGATAACATTGTTTTACGGCCAATGAGGCAACGGAAGCAATGCAGAAAAAGTACCCCAAAAATGCATGTTTTACTCCTAAAAATACAATCACACCAATAATTAGACACTTTTCTTTACGCATCAACCTGAGGAGCCAAAATTGAGGACAACCCTTATATAATTTAAACTGTTTTAAAGTGTATTTTAAAGAGAGGGACAAATTCTCCTTACCATTGCAACCGGTTTGTGCACCCAAAAAAGTGCATTGTTTGAGTCAGGAAATTTGAAGTAACTCAATCTTGATGTAGCATTCCTTCCTACTCTAGTTCTGAGAAGGATCTAAATCTATTCTGTGGGTGCTGTTTGACCCCAGGAGCGTTTCTAGTACTTTTGTCCAATCTAAGTTGCACAAATAGGGAATAGCAATATTTCGACTACTCATTTGTCTCTTGATAAGTCTAAGGATTACAACAGCATCACATCCAAGCCTAATTCGGTCCTCAACTAGAATCCAGAGCTAAGGAAACATTGTTTTTCCTCTTACCTAACCCAGGTAAGTGAGGACAAGATACATTTATTACTTCCTGTATTTCCAGTACAGACTGGAATTGGTCATTTCTGTTCTTAAGCGTGCATCTACATAACAAGTTTCAAATCAAGAATACTGTTTAGTGTATTATGTCATCAGTGACTTAACTTATGAAGTGTTACCACTGAATAAACTGGACTTGGTCAAGTCCTACAAATAAAACCAAACTTGAAATGCCAGTCTAGACTTTGACCTGCTACTCAGAAGTCAGTGTTACAACTGAAATCAAACCACAAATGCATGCTTTTATTTAAAGTCATTTTCCCCAGCATTTTCTTTGCGTGTACTTATCTGGACAACCTCCCAAAAGCTTCCTCCAATGGGTACTACAGAATCAGTCATATCCAATACAAGCCAAATGTCAGACAAATCATTGAGTTGTGGCCTCTGCAATCCTGTATCAGTTATAACTAGGTTGTTATTTGTGTCTTTAAAAAATTCCATAATTTACTTACATGAACCAAGTAATTAGAAAGATTTGTATAAGCTCTCTAGGCTCTTTCCACAACAGTTAAAGCACACCAGCATCTGCCAACCTATAATCTACAAGTTTTTACAAAGACCACTCCATGTGGAGTGACTGTTACTTAAGTCAAAGTGGCAAATACTGTTGAGTCCTGATATCAATTAAGTGATGATAACAATGGAGTTATTCATTTTACCTAAACAACATCTTGTCTTTGCATTCTAAACTTGTTATGCTTGACAGCATTTACAGAATATGGTTCATCAAGAATGATGATTTATATATACTTACAGCACCATTCATCAGCCACTTTTGAAAGTGTACTTTTCCAGGATCTGGACGATTTACATTCCCACCACATTGTGCAATGATCCAAGCTACTAATCTTTCTTCTAATTCAGAATCATATTTCTGTTCAATCTTTTGCTCAACCTCTCTGCTCAGGCCATAGCTTGGTCCCCTATTGGCCATTTCTGAAGTCTAGAAATACAAACATGATTTAATATTTACAGCATCTCTGTACACAAACTCACACCAATACATTACATATCTACACCATATGCATGCACAGCACAAAATACAGGACCGTGGTATGATGAAAATGTTGGCTTGCCCACATTGTGGGAGTCAAATCATTTTTAAAAAACACCAAGCTTCAGGATAAACAAAAAGCAGTAACCCCGAAGACCAGTGTCCAATTTAGATATTTTTGGTAGTAGCATTAATGCAAAATTATATTTAATAGTAATACTGGCAGCAAGTCAATTATGGACAAAGCACTTAAGGCTGCAATATTTTCCATAAATTTCCTTCAAGGCCATCCTCAAAATTATACAAATGTAACAATTCCCTTTAGACATTTTTGACAGAAGCACAGCCAATTTGAAACAGATTCATTTTCCCCACAAAATTTCATCTGTAGGGAATATTTAAAGGCCAGCATAATTTCAGGTGTTTGCTTTGGAATTGAATAGCCAAATACAAAAAAAAAAGGTTGTATCAGCCCCCAAAGATGATTGCATTTAGTCTGGATTTTGCAGTTTAAGAGAAGAAAAGCAAATAGTTTATGACACTTCCCAGTTGAATAGCAAAAGTAAGCATAGGTACAAGAAAAATAAGTTATAGCCTTAATTTTCAGCTGATTCACCACAAATCCATTTCAATAAGTTGCGAGTAACGAACTGGTACCAAAATTTCCACAGAATGAGAAACAAGTCCGAGGACAAGGCTGACAAAAAAGGTTGAATTAAGGCAGGAAACAACTCAGGACTGCTCAGCAGTCAATGAAAAAGCTGCACCGTGATAAAATATCACCTGTTCTCCCTCCACAAACACTGCCAGACATGTCGAATATTTCCAGCATTTTCTGCTTTTAAATTTTCCAAGAGAAAATGGAAGTGTTGAAAATGCAAAGAATGGACTAGGTATAGACATATGAATGTGCAGAGGCAGCAAGAAAGCTTGTGACAAGTGGTTAATTAGAAGACCATCTCAAAAAGAAAGTGAACAGCAGGGGCTGTGAAATTATACTGCCTTTGTAACTGTTTAAGTGGAGAAAGGTTAAATCACAACACAGCCTGAAGGCAAGACGACTAGCAAGCGACAGGTTACAGAAAACCTGATATTGGCATCCCAAAGTCTCAACCCCAAAAATAAAAACAAACTTCTGTTAGTCAGTGTTACCAGACTAGTGCATTTTCTTCCAGTTGCCCCATTTGGCTATATTACTATTAGCACTCAATTATTTAGAGTCAAATCACTTTCCTTTTCCAGTCCCCCACCCAAAAACATATTGAAAATTTTCAACAGTCTCCTTAAAGAGGATGCTGGGTCAGTTGAAGTTTCAGGCTGAGCTCAATAGATTTGTTAGACATAGGTAACAAGGAATTTGGACCGAATTCCAAGTAAAATGAAGTTGCACGAGGGAACAGCTGCAAATTAATAGAACAGTAGAAAAGAGGTTCAAAGGCTGAAAGAGGAGCATGGGCTATTTCTGTTTTTAATTTGTAAAAAGTTATCACCTTTAAAACAATAGCACAAAAAACCCAACTTTTTTTTAAAAAGTGTCACTGTCAAATGCAATCAGTTTAACTTTAACGTAAATGGTTTTCGTGAAACAAAATGCAGCTACAAGGGAAACTTAGCTTGGGGCTATTTTGCAGCATTTTAATCAAACATGTCCCCACGTACTACTGGATTCTGAAGGGTCTATTCTGCCCTTGTTGGCACTATCAAAATTATTCAAGAGCCAAAAACAAACCAAAATCAGGTGATTCACCCAAGAAAATTGTAATCATAATTAGTTAAGCCATGCCTTGTGAACAAAGCATTTGACTGGTTGGATCAATATTTGCTGGCAGAATTGGACATTCAGAACAGACTGCTAAATATAACAGCATGCATTTGTTCATTTCTGGATCAGCAAGCAATGGGAATTCCATGCATTTAATGCGATTTGGCAATTGCAAAATAATCTCCGAGTGAACATTGTTACCCTGGCAATGAAACCATTAATCTTGAAATTAAAGTGTAAAATTCAGTATAAAACCATGGCTTGTAGAGGTAGGCCATTCAATGTGATTATGGCCAATCAGAATCCACAACTCCACTTTCCTATCATTTCACTATAACCCTCGATTCATTTATTCTCAGCTTTGCTGACATATGACCCAGCCTCACTATTAAAGAATTCCACAGATTACCCTCAAGAAATGCCTCATCTTTATCTTAGATGTGGCAGCCCTCACTCAGGGTTTATGCCCTCCTGTGCTAGACTATCACAAGGGAAAAACAGCAGGCTCTCTATTCTCCTAAGAATCAGTAAAAAGGTTACCTCATTTTTCTAAACTCCAATACCCAGGATCAACCTAGTGAACCCTTATTTGGGCTCCATCCAAAGCAAATACTTTTGCCTTAGACAAGGGGACCAAAACTGTTCACAATATTCCATCTGTGGTCTGACTGGTGCCTTGTACAGTTTTAGCAAAGCTTTTAGTTTTAATACTACATTCCCATTGAATGAAATGGCCAATGTTCTATTTACCTTCCCTATCAACCAAACCCAAATACTGGCTTTTCACGTGATTTATGCACAAGGACTCCCAAATTGTTTTGCATTGTAGTTATCTGCATTTAAGTGATATTCAGTTCATCTATCCTTTGAACCAGAGTGCATTATCTCAGGTTTTTCCAGATCATGTTGCACCTAAGGTTTTGCTCATTTGCTGAACTGGTCTATATCCCAGTGCAGACTCATCTTCACAACTTGCCTTCTCACCTATTCTTGTCAGCCATAAGCTTGGCTGTACTATATTCAGTTTCCTCATGCAAATTATTTCACACAGTTGTGGCCCCAGCACTGATCTCTGGGGCACTCCACTAGTTACAGGTCACGATCCCAAGAATGCCCTTTATCCTGACCCTATTAGTTAGCCAATCATCTATCATGCTAATATGCTAGCATCCCCCACCAATGAATATCATTGACTGAAGTATAACAGCACCTTATCAAATCCTTCTGGAAATCAAAATATATTAAAACCAATGCTTCTTGTTTATCTATCCAACTCATTACCTCAAAAAGAACTCAGTTTGTCAGGCACAATTTTCCCCTCAGGCAGCCACAGAAAGTAAAGCAGACTCAAAGTGCTCTGTTATCATTTCCTTTTATAATAGATTTACATTTACCCAATAACAGATGTTAATCTTGCTGGCTTTTTTTCCTCCTTCCTTTTTGAAGGAAGGTACTATATTGGCAATTTTCCAATCCTCAGGTACTGGTCCAGAATTAAGGATTCTTGGAAAATGACTATGGTGTATCTAGTATCTTTGTAGTTACTTTAAACATCCTTGGATGCACCCCATCAGGCCCAGGAAACCTTGAGTTCCATTGGAATCTCTAGTACCTTTTGCTCTAGTGATAGCTATTGTATTTATTTCTTCTGGCTTCTCCCCACTTCCCCCCCAACTCTTGATTTGGTATTTTTGGAATGTTATTAGTGTCGTCCACCACAAAGGAAAGCAATTTATTCAGCTTCTGTATTTCATGGCTCCCCATTATTTCCCCAGCCTCATTCTCTAATGATAGTATGTTCACATTGGTCTCTTCTTTTTATATGTTTAAAAAGAAGCTCTTGCTATCCACTTTGATAGCAATTTAGTTTCTCACTTCCCCCACCCTCCACCCCAGGCCTCTTGTTGGTTTTTAAACAGAAACTCTCCCTCTGGGCTGCCATTAAATCTTTACCATTTTGTATTTTGATACTTCCTTTTCCTGGCTAACCATGGTTGGCTTATCCCACTCCCAGAATCCTCCTTTCCCACAGTGACAATATCGGCACAGAAGGGTGAACTATTTTCTTAAACACTTACCATTTTTCCCCCTCAACTGCTTTCTAATCCACTCCAAGTAGCTCCACGATCATTTACATTATTCATCTTTAAAGTTTAGCACAGTTGCTTCTCACTCATTTCTCCCCAAATTCTACCATGCTATGATCACTGTTTCATAGGAGAGAATCTTCTTCCTAAAAAAACCATTTAATTAAACCAGCTTCATTGCACATCCCTGATCCAAAATAGCCCCATTCCCATTTGGATCCACAAAACTGTCTAGAGAACAATACAAATTCTCTCTCATGGCTACTTTTGCCAATCTGCCTTTCCCAATCTACGTAAAAAAGGTTAAATCATGCATGATTAGCATACTGCCTATTTACATGCCCTCTATCCCCTAACTTATTCTTTGTTTGACCATATAGCTGCTGTTAGAGAGCCTACAGACTTCACCTAAAGTGCCTTCTTTCCCCATTTCCCACCTAATCTCATCTCTCCCCCTTCCCTTCCCCCCCCCCACCACCCCTTGACTTGTCTGTCCTTCCTGGACTGACCTATCTCCTCCCCACCTACACTCACCTTTACTGGCTCCAGCCCCGCATCTTTAACTTGTCTCCTCTCCACCTATCTTCTCTATCCACCTCCCCCTCGCTCCCTATTTATTTCAGAACCCCCTTCCCCATTTCTGAAGAAGGGTCTGGGCCCGAAACATCAAGCTTTCTTGCTCCTATGCTGCTGCTTGGCCTGCTGTGTTCATCCAGCTCTACACCTTGTTATCTCTGCCTTCTTCTTTCTTACCTCCACCTAATCCAATCCAAGATCACTTCTTGCCATCCTAATCATTCCATCTCAAAGTTACTCTACCATTTCCTTCCCACTTCTCCTTTTGAAAAAAAAGGGGAAAAATACATACCCCAAATATTTTAGTTCCCAGCTTTGATCTTGTAATTATGTACTTGCAAGGTTATAAACTAACTGAGTTAATGGCATGACTAAAAGTTAATCATTTGTTTTTCTTCCAAATACTATGTGCATTCAAGTAAAAAAAACTAGTTTTTATTTTGTACTTTCCTTTCCCCCCACCCCCACACTTTACCCTATTTACTGCTGGTTTCCTATATTTGTACACATCATTCCTTCCTCTCCCACACTGAGCATCATTATACCATGACTTGCTCTAAGAATGCAAAAGGATTTGGTAGTTTATGTCTACCTTCACCCCTCCTACACTTCTTCCCCAACACACCAAAAAAAAAAAAAAAAAAAAAATCAGTTCACGTTCTTAATGTAAGATTCACTAGGACACTGGTCCTAGCACAGTTCAAATGAAACCCATGCATTGGAACAGTTCCTTTTCTAAAGTACAAGTACCAGTGCCCTAAAAGTGTGTGGTAATTGTTAATACAAAATCTCTGGCTTTGCCCAGGTTTAAAAAGTAGTCTTAAAGAATCCAGTGCTTAAAAAAAACCAAATACTGTCATCTGATTTAATTCAAAAGAGGCACTGGTCATTCAAACCCAAGCAAATGAATTGAGGATTGGGAATTAAAATCTGAAATAGTCAGTCAATCTGAAATTCTAATTCACATGCATGTATAGCTTTGAGAGAAAGCAAGCTCCAGATGTCCACTGACTATTATTGCCAATTAAGTCACACAGCTTTGGTGCAGGACAGACATTTTATACAAATTTAAAGACCAAGTAGGTATATGCCACTGATGTTAGGCAATATTCAGTGTATAAGTGGCCTATTATCACCAATATTTGGTCTATCATACTGTAACATTAGGTTAGTGAAATAACTGACTAGTAACAGGCTAATTTAGCCCTCCCCCCCCATTTCAAGATCACCAAATTCCACTGCCCCCTCCCCCAAAAATCAGATACTGCTATCTGTCCTCTGACCGTATACTGAAATTTTTTTCGTGCATTGATCGAAATTCCAACGTTGGTGGAGAGAAGGGAGAGGTCAGACGTTGTGCTATATCTTTTCCCCTAAACTGTCACCAGTGTTTTAAAAGCTGTGTCCATACACGATCAAAGTGACTAACATCTACAATGTTATTTCAACGCTAAAGCTGTTTTACAGTTTTCATATGAAATATCTAGACATATATTTACACACACGCAAGTTAAGGGAGCGCATGTCAGCACCAACAAACTGGACATCATCAGCCTGCGCGGATTATCTCAGAAAGCGAAAGATAACTAATCGACAAATGAGACCATCTCCATATACTTAGACTTTTGCAACAGTTCATGTAAATTATTCGAATTGCGTTGAAAACAGTGGAGTGTGAACGTCCTAGTATCTATATAAGACACGTTCATGAATTAGTTCTTCTGTTACAGAATATTTCTCTATCTTCATAACGACTGGCTTCTCTCGCACGACTGCATTTTAAAAGCAACATTGCACCCCATCTGATTTTCGCATTCCAGGGTAATTTTAATTTTTTCCCCCCTCCTACTAACCTGAAACGGAGACGTGCACAAACCCACAGGACTAACAAATGTGAAGACTAAGGAAAGGCACAAACCTCAGGAATCAGCTGTGTGAGACAGAAAGAGAGCTGTTAAAAAGAGCTCAGCCCAGGAGACCGCAGAAGAACCGGTTATGGTGTGGAATAGACACACCCAAGGGGCTCACTGATTGATCGGATACACACGGTTCAGATGCGGGATGCAGCTGATTGTGATAATGCAACTCCTTTTCCGGTTGCGTTTCTCACCCGCCCCGGCTGGATGGCGAGTGAACAAAATTAAAGCCGTGACCTTCATCACAAGCCTGCACGTTGTCCTGTCTCCAGCAGACAATCAGTCAAGTCAACCTGAATAAATAAACCTGAATTGGGTTGGGAAGCAACGTGGAGTACCACCTTTGATGATTAAGATAGATGTTTCGTTCAGAATATTGTGCTTTCAACGTCTAATTTTAAAAATATAATCCAGCAAATTAACAGTGAACTCCAATAATAATTCAAATATTGCGCTTGAGATAATTAATTGTTCTCAATTTGACATAAATGTCAATTATTTATTAATCTAAAATATCAATACGGAGATCATTAGTTGATTAGTTCAATTTGTGCATTTTCTTAAAAAAACTTCAATTTCCATGAAAAATATAGAAATTGATTATAAAATAGAAGCACACGAGCTGTTGATTAATCTGATCCACCTCACCCTGATATCAAGAAACCTCTGAAGGCACTAGACACTACAGAGGCTATAATCTGACGAAATTCTGATAATAGTGCTGAAGACCTGCTCCAGCAGCCTACTTTCAATCATCAGCAACATGATGCTATCCAATGGCACTGACTCAGCAATAACCTGCTCACATTCATAGAATCATCATAGAATCCCTATGTTTACAGTGTGTACAGTGTCTGCCTGGGTTTCCTAAGGATGTTCCAGTTTCCTCCTAGAGTCCAAAGATGTGCAGGCTAGGTGGATTAGCTGTGGGAAATGGGGGTTACAGGGTGGGATGCTCTTTGGAGGGTAATTATGGACTTGCTGGACTGAATGGCCTGTTTCCCTGCTGTACAGATTCTATGATCCTACACAATATTCAGCACTATTCATGACTCCTCATATCCTAAAGCAGTCTGTGTCCCTATGTTATAACACCTTGCCAAAGTTCAAGCTTAGACTGACAAGTAGCAAGTGTGATATAAACTATGATATTATATATATAGCTTAGAAACATACAAACAGGAGTAGGCCATTCAGCCCCTCAAGCCTGTTCTGCTACTCAAGGAATTCATGGATGATCTGTGGCCTAACTCTATATACATTCCTATGGCCCATATCCTTCATACCTTTGCTTAACATAAATTTAACTTTTTCTGATTTAACTTTAACAACTGATCTGGCATCAGCTGCTGATTGTGGGAATGTGTGAGGTGATGCACTTTGGCAGGAAGAATAGAGACATAGACTATTTTCTAAATGTTTTGAAAATCTGAAACACAAAGGGACTTTATGTTCAAGTTCAGGATTCTCTTAAGGTTAACATGCAGGTTCAGCTGGTAATTAGGAAAGCAAATGCAATGCTAGCGTTCATTTCAAAATGGCTAGAATATAAGAGCAGAGATGTACTACTGAGACTGTCTCAGCGTCAAGTCAGACCACATTTGGAATACTGTGAGCAGTTTTGGGCCCTGTATCTATAGAAGGATGCAGTGACATTGGAGCGAGTCCGCAGGAGTGGATGATCCTGGGGATGAAGGGCTTGTTATATGAGCAGTGGTTGAGGGCTGTGTGACTATATTTGATGCAATTCAGAAGGATAAAGGGGGATCTCATTGAAATATGCAGAACATTGAAAGGCCTGAGTAAAGTGAAGAAGATTTTTCCACTAATAAGAGAGACTAGGACCCAAGGGCACAGCCTCAGAGTGAAGTGACGACCCTTAAGAATTGAGATAAGGAGGAATTTCTTCAGCCAGCGGGTGATGAATCCGTGTAATTCATCGCCAAAGAGGGCCATGGAGACCAAGTCATTGAGTGTATTTAAGACAGAGATATCTGGATTCTTGATTGTTAGGGGATTCAAAGGCTACAGGGATAAAGCAGGACAATGGGTTGAGAAATATATCAGCCTTGATCAAATGGCAGAGCAGACTTGATTTGCTGAATGGCCTAATTCTGTTATACATCTTATGGCCCAAGCCAGGTTTCAGACTGGGATCTTACTTGTCCAGTAAGAACATAAGCTGGGATCAAAACACCATTTACCTCAAACGGGTGCCAGGCAATGCCCATCTCCAGTGAGAGAATCTAACCATCTCCCCTTGACTTTCAAAGGCTTTACAATCACTGAACACTGTATTATCAACATCTTTCGGGTCATCATTAACCCGAAACTGAATTGCACTGGCTATAAAAGTACTGTGAGTACAAGAGAAAATTGTTTCATTGGAACAAGTAACTCAACTCCTGATTCAAACCTGTCAATCATCTAAAAGTGGCACAAGCCACAAATCAGGAGTGTGATCAATTACTCCCCATTTGCACGGATGAGTGCAGCTCCAACAACAATCAAGAAACCAGACATAACTTAGGCCCAAGCAACCTGCTTGACTGACACCCCGTCCATCACTTTTCAACATTTCCTCCCTACACCACTGTCGTACAGTGACAACACTGTTTACTATCCACAAGATACCCTGCAACGTCTCGCCAAGACTGCTTAGTTGGCATTGTCCAAACCCTCGATTTCCACTACCAAAAAAAAGGACAGGGCAACAAATACATGGGAACACCACCTGCAAGTTGCCTTCCAAGCCAAACACCTTACTTGGAATTATATTGCTGTTCTTTCACTGTTGCTGTGTCAAAATCCTGAAAATCCCTTCCTAACGATACTGTAGTGGTTCGCAAAGATGCTTCACCACTATCCTCCTAAGAGTGATTTGGGATAGGCGTAACATGGTGTCCCACCCTGTAATGTCCACTTCCCATGGACAAACAAAGCAATAACCTTGAGTACAAGGTTCAGTACCTGCTGTGAGTACACACACGTAACCACTACACCCAACTCCACAGCTGCCTCTCAAGTTTCACATACCATTTCAGTGTCTGCTTGGCCACATTGGAAAAGTAAAAGACATCACAAAATAGACTTTTCAAACCAAATTTTAAAAAACACAATTAACCATTCTGTGTATGTGTTTTTGTGCTTTTCCCTGTCTACACAGTGCTGCCTCAATGGTTGCAGCATAGCAGGTGGAAGGCTGCTGCCAAATTTCAGTGGTAGAGACTGGAGATAATTTTAGAGAATGACCTCAAACAGAACTGGCACTGGAATGCCTGTGTTTTAGACTGTGCCACCTTCACATAAACAGTGACAATGTGGTTTGGCTGGCCAACAGGCACAGCAAGTATACTGGCAAAATGAACAATATCGGGAGGAAGAAACCTGGCATCCTGAGGGAGGTCAGCAAGTTTGTGTTCCATGGAGCCAGTGCTATTTCTTCAGCATGGCCCCTCAGAAATCCTGGTAACATATTTGAGGACAGATTGCTAGACAGCTGTGATGCCCTGCTTGCCACTTTCTACACTGTTGTAACAGCAATCTGAGCATTTGTAATATCTGTATTGGTTTCCAATGCAGCATATTTTGACTTCCGATGAAAATTGCTTGTGCTGCATTGGCAGATTTCCAGATGCAGCAAGTATTTTGTTATGATATAATCTTTAGCTGCCTTCTGACCAATAGAAGTTCTGTTTCTTTTGCAGCAGAACCTTAATGAGACCTCACCCTTTAGTTAACTGGCATTTTGCAATACTTCTGTCTGCCCTTACTGCAGGTCACTCATGCCAGGCATCTTGTTACATTCAGATCTATTCAATGCTCTAAGCAATAAACTGTTTCTGTATCTTAGCTGATCACTCCAAGGGTGAATTGAGTGATTATGTGTCTCTAAGATTACTATCTTAGAGTCACAGAGATGTACAGCACAGAAACAGACCCTTCAGTCCAACTTGTCCATGTCAACCAGATATCCTAAATAAATCTAGTCCCATTTGCTAGCATTTGGCCCATTTGTCTCTAAACCCTTCCTATTCAGACATCTATCCAGATGCCCCATGGTGGCTCAGTGGTTAGCACTGCTGCCTCATGGTGCCAGGGACATGGGTTCAATTCCACCCTTGGGTGACTGTGTGGTGTTTGCACATTCTCCCTGTGTCTGTGTGGGTTTGCTCCAGTTTCCTCCTACAGTCCAAAGATGTGTGGGCTGGTTGGATTGGCCATACTAAATTGCCTGTAGTGTAGATTAGGTGGGTTATAGGAGGATGGGTCTGGATGGGATTCTCTGAGGGTCAGTGTGGACTTGTTGGGCTGAAGGACCAGTTTCCACACAGTAGGAATTCTATGATCTATGAAATGCTGTAATTGTACTAGCCTCCACCACTTCCTCTGACAGCTCATTCCATACACACACCACCCTCTGTGTGGAAAAAGTTGCCCTTTAGATCCCTTTTAAATCTTTCCCCTCTCACCTTAAACCTATGCTTTCCAGTTTTGGACTCAGCTACTCCTGGGGAAAAAAAACCTTGTCTATTTACCCTATGCATGCCCCTGATGGTTTTAGAAGCCTCAATATGATCACCCTTCAGCCCCTGATGCTCCAGGGAAAATAACCCTAGCCTATCCAGCCTCTCCCCATAACTCAAACCATCCAAACCTGGCAACATCCTTGTAAATCTTTTCTGAACCCTTTCAAGTTTCACAACATCCTTCCTATGGCAGGAAGACCAGAACTGCACACAGTATTCCAATAGTGGCCGAACCAATGTTCTGTACAGCCACAATATGACCTCCCAATTCCCATGCTGAATGCACTGACCAATGAAGGCAAGCATGCCAAAGGCCTTCTTTACTATCCTATCTATTTGTTACTCCACTTTCAAGGAACCATGAACCTGCACTCCAAGGTTCTTTGTTCAGCAACACTCCCCAGGATCTCACTATTAAGTGTATAAGACCTGCCGTCATGCTGTTTGGGCAAGCTATACATCCTGGGCATCTGGTAAGGTACAGCGATACGGTTATGATTCTAATTGGGTTTTGGGTATGAGATGTATGCTTATGTCAAGATACCATCATCATTCCATTCAACTCTACAGGCCCAAACCTCTGCAATGGCCATTTATCAATTAACACCATGGTGTTAGAACATACAGGAAGGCCTGTTAGCTTCTGCCTCCAGTTGTATGACAACATGGTCTAATGTAGTTAGGCCACACCTAGGGTATTGCGTTCAATTCTGATCACTTCATTACTGGAAAGATGTGGAAGTTTTGGAAGGGTGCAGAAGAGGTTTAACAGGATGCTAAATAAAAACTGAAAGAACTGCGGATGCTGTAAAACATGAACGGAAACAAAGTTGCTGGAAAAGCTCAGCAGGTCTGGCAGCTTCTGTGAAGGAAAAAACAGAGTTAACGTTTCGGGTCTGGTGACCCTTCCTCCGTTCTGAGGACCCGAAACTTTAACTCTGTTTTTCCCTTCACAGATGCTGCCAGACCTGCTGAGCTTTTTCAGCAATTTTGTTTCTGTTCCTATGTTTAACAGGATGCTGCCTGGATTAGAGGGTATGAGCTGTAATGAGAGTCTAGAATAACTCGAGTTATTTTCACTAGATCATTGAAGGCTGACGGAAGAATTGATAGACGTCTATAAAATTGGGAGATGCATAGATATGGTTGACAGTCAGAATCTTTTTCCCAGAGTCAAAATGTCTAATCCTTGGGGGCATGCATTTAAGATGGGAGGAAGAATATTTAAAGGAAATGTGAAGGGCAAGTTTTTTACACAGAGGGTGGTAGGACTCTGGAACGTGCTGCCATGGATGGTGGTAGAGGCAGCTACGATAGGGGTATTTAAGGGACTTTTAGACAAGCAAATGAATATGCAAGGAATGGAGGGATATGGATCAAGGGCAGGCAGAAGAGATTAATTTAATTTGGCACCTTGGGCCAAAAGGCTTGTTCCTCCACTGTACTGTTCTGTGTTCTATAATCTGCAAGCAAGACAGGGTTGTGTCCTTAAGTTTCATGTCATCTGTGTGATGTGGCTGTCATGGTTGATTAGCTGACTAGTTGAGAGTTGTGGGTGTGAAGCTTAAAGCAGTTCTGTATGAGCATGAGATGAAGCTTATGAACATAATGTATCGCACCTTTTTGATGGAGACTGTTGGTTGGTGACTGATGATTTGTGATATAAGCAGGTCAGTGACATAGTTGGTAGGATATTGCATTTAAAGATACAGTCACTGACCTAGATCACTCCTGTAAGGGCACTGATGTTTCTGCAGCACTGAGATCCTCAGGGATAGACCACTAGCATTGATCATTGCAGCTATTTGTATGTAATGCGTATGTAGAGGATCTAGCAAATGCAGGGGGATATTTTAAGATATCATTCATTCCACTTGCTCCATCAAGACTCCCAATGCACCATCCAAAAAACTTGGAACTTACCGTCTTGAACCTCCTGCAATGATTTGTCAGCTCCTGTTCCAGCCAAAATTCACCTCCCCATTGTGGGATCCAGACTGGTTTTAACTAATGCCAATTATTTACAATATTGACTTCCAGTGAAGACATCCAGCTAAATAATTTTGCTGGCTATACACTGAAATGATTTAAAATGGCAAGCAGAATGAAATTGGCAATGTTGCCTGCATTGCAGTTAAAAAGACTTGAGTTATCACTCATAGCAGTCCCTGTGCCTGTTTTCTTGGGCTGTTGAATTTAGTCCCCATATTATTTAAAATGTAATTAAAGAGCTTTGTCTTTATTCCTTAGGCTCGATAAAGGAAAGAATCATAGAAATATACCAACCCTCAATCTAGGTCTTCAAATTTTGTTGCATTAGAGGGTGACTTTGTAAATAGCTGTTGGGGCCACCAATACATTTTACTTCTGTATTACACCATCATTTCAAGCAACAATAGAATAGCAATGCAGAAAGGAAAATATATGTTTTTTTAACCAGGAAAGATGCCTTTAATTATTATTCAATTAATTAATAATTATTAATAATCTACATTCTCATGGAAAGCTGATTGCAGCATTGACCAGACTACACTTTTTTTGCCATCTGAACGGTTTTCTCAAAGCACAGAATTTTATTGAAGAAACAGATTCGAATCCTGATTCCACAGAATTAGTGCTCATTAATATGCATCTGATCCATGGTCATGAGTACAAAATTGCAACGCGGTAAATTACTTTTAACCTGGGAGCCATCGCAACTTCCTGTTTAATAACAATCCTTGGGGCCACCTTACAAAGAAATATTGAGCATCAATCATGTTTTTGGCAGTATTCTCATCAAGCAGGCCAATCACTACTTCAAATAAAGGGTCTGATGCTCAAGCAGATGGGAAAAGAGTGTTGCCTCAAAAATTATTGCCATCTGACTATTGTGCAACTTTACCATTCAAGGCAGATACTGAACCTATGCAAGGATGTGCCTGCTTAAAATTATATGATGATGCAGCTGAGAAAAGGACGATTCATCCTAACTTTGGCTGTTTGACAAGATTAGTTTCAACCAGTTTCACTCCCCTGACCCTTTTTACATAGTTCTGAAAAATGTTTTCATTCAAGAATTTTCAATTTTGTCCACTATCATTCCAAACAGTGCATTCCAAGTCATCATGAATCACTGCGTAAAAGAAAATTCTCATGTCATCTCTGGTTCTTTTTCTGATTACCCTTAGTCTATCTTTTTTGACTACTCAGCCTCCTGCCACTGGAAACATTTTCTATTTATTTACTCTTATCAAAAACCCTTCATAATTTTGAGTATCTTTATTCAAACAGAGATGGCATATTCTCTACTTACCTTGATCCATGTAAGACCAACAACTAGCTTAAAAAATAAGAGGTCACCCATTTAAAGCAAAGATGAGGAGAAATTTCTTCTCACAAAGGATCATGAGTCTTTGAAATTCTTCTTCAAAAGGTAGTGGAAGCAGGGTCTTTGAATATTTTTAAAGCAGAGGTAGATTCTTGATAAGTGGTGGGGCAGGGAAGGTAACTGGAGATAATGTGGAGTAATCAGATCAGATCTAATTAATTGACAGATCACGCTTGGAGTGATGACGCTTGCTCCCAATTAACAAGTTTCCAAGTTGAAAACAATGAGAATAAAACTTCCGAATTGACTTGCATTTGATTCACCTCCTCAAACATTCACATCCTTCTCCACCAGCTACAGTAACAGAAGTGTGAACAGTCTAAAACACTGTGGCTACTTGTCAAGATTTCTTTGACAGCACAGAAGTACAAGATGAGGAGATGCATAGGAATACAAATATCTGCAATTTTCTCTCTGAGCCACACACCATCTTGGCTTGGAATCCATTTGCACTTCTACTTCGCTTGATCACCAATTAATGTAGTAGGCACTTGGTTCATATTGAGAATAATAAGAAACTGAGTCAGCAGGATTCAAACATAGAACGAGAAACCCTGAAGGATTTCAAATTCATTATCTTAACCACTTGGCCACAGCTACAAACCCAGTTTCCTTCATCATCAGTGGTCAAAGTCCTGGAACTCCATCTCAAACTGCAATGTGGAACTATACCATGGAACCACATAGAACAGTTCAAGAAGGTGGCTCATTATCACTTTTTCAAGGATAATTAGGGATAGACAGTAACTTGCCAGCTATGCTTACATATAAAAAAAATAGAAAAATTGGAAAAGTTTCCCTTCTCCATTCTCTACATGCAGCTTAAGTCTTGCATCTATTTACAATTTTAGTTCATCTCCCCTGCACCATCTCTAACACAATGATATCCTTACTAAATTCTGTGACCCAGAATGGGAAACAGTGCTGCAGCAGAATTCCACACCAGTCACTTATAATATTTTTATAACTCCATCGTTTTTGCACTCATGCCTCTATTAATAAAGTCAGCGGTCCCTATAAGCTTCTGCAACAGCCTTCTCAGTTGTCCTGTCACCTTTGTGTATATACTCTCAGATCTCTCTGTTCTTGTGCCATCTTTAAATCATATTAGTTTGATTGCATAAACTTTCCACCTTCTTCCCACTAAAATGGATGCCTTCAAATTTCTCTGTTAAATAGCATCAGTGATGGTTTGCCTATTTCACTAGCCTGCCTGCCTCCTCTGTCATCTGTTACTGTCCTCCTATTTTTTCTCTATATTTCCCAGTTTTGTTTCATTTATAATTTTTAATATGATGCCAGGAATCTATCAAAAAAAGCTGACACCACTAATGCTATCTTTGCCTTCAAAAACAGCTCTTCACCATTACTTACTGCTTTCTGTCCTTTATTCAATACAGTATCCATACTACAACCGCCTCTTTAATTCAGTGAACATCATTTTTAAAACGTGTTTGTGATATTTTATAAAGGACACAATATTCATCAAACCTATTACTTCATTAAATAATTCAAACAGGTTGCAATTTTAAAATTGGGGTCTTGTGGTGCAGTAATAGTGTCCCTACCTTTAGGACAGCAGGTTTGACTTCAAATTCTACTTCAGGATGTGATGACCATGGAAGTTCTTTTTTGTGTAGAAACAAAACTGCTTAACAGTAAGATTGTTAAGGCTGTAACTGATCAGACTTTCACTTAATTGCCTGTTCCAAGTAAATTATGACTTGGCAATACGTTCCTGTAACATGGCCCATCTCTTCCATTTATCAACTTTTATTGATACCAATGCATTCGTTTGCTGCAGCTTAGTCGATCCCATTCCAAGAAAACCCACAGCTACATAAATGAAATCAAAAAATCCCAACATCAAGGCATGTGTGCTTATTGTGCTTTATTTCAGTTCACTGTCGTGAAAGTATCATTCGCTACCTAACCTTATGCTGTCTCAGTGATCTTCCAGTGTATAGAGTAAGTGTATAGCTGGCTGTCAAAAGCCAGTGAATGCTTCACCAAGTACAGGTGGACAAGTATCTTTTATAGGGCCATGAGATGGCCCTGCAGTTGGTGGTGCCCCAATTTATGTTATCTTAACTAAATCGACAAAGTACACTCCCAATTGAATGGGATCACACATACATTTTCAGCATGTGATTCCGTTTCAGATAAATAATCCCTTAGAGTGCTCTATGATATGTGTGCAAACAGGCTGTTCGGCGACAGCAATGTCATACTATTTACTAGAAAAACAGACGGATAGTAAATTGTTTTCTGCTCCTATGGCATGTAAGGTTTAATTTAATGTCTCCTGTGCTAGATCTGTGATTGATTTATCCTTCATTTGAAGTATTTATGGATTGGAAGGCAAGAAATTAGAATTTGGTGTTTGTAAAATGCTAGGGTGGAAAGCAGTGCGTCATCCCTTTACAAGATGATGTGCTTTTTCTATGCTTGGAGATTCAAAAAGAATGCCTATGGGCAGCAGCTTGTGGGTTTGCAGGTTCATTGAGCACCTGAATTGAAACATTTGTATCGAAAAGCCATACAGATAGCAGGCTAAGCAGCAGTTTTGTTTTGTTATCAAGACAACAGGTTTTGATTTTAGCCAATCAATTTGAATCAGGCACTTAGAGACCAAAAACCAATTAAATTTAAATCTGATGTTTTGACCACATAGGACCAATCGTGTTGTAAGAAATTGAGATGTCATCAAGGGTCTTTTAGCACACACACAAAGCCAGGCAGTTTCTCATAGTGTCAGCTGTCACCAGTCAAAGGGTGGATATTTTGCTGCATCACCATGCTAAGTGTCACATGTGCAACATATGCCAGCAGCTGGAGTAGCAAACCCACATGTGCTTCAACCAAATGACCATGCCTCAAAGTCAGAGGGAGTAGCGCTCAGGCACATTCCCTTCAGACAGGGTGTTAAAGACACACTCCAATATTAGTCCAGGGACTTGAGCAGAGTCAGTCAGCCGCTGAGGATGGTTAGGGTCAGGACCCTCTTATTAGGAGGGGAGGTGCTACCGGTCAGGCACCTGCTACCAGTCTTTGCTCTTTCTGTCCTTCTATGAATAATCTTCTCCTGGAGTGAGGGGAAGAGGAGGGATTAAGTGACATGAAAGTGATTCACAGAGCTGTTAGTGTTGGTGCAAATGGAGAAGGAACGTGATTTCCTAAGGAAATGTGTGGGCAGCACTGAGGTCGTGCAGGGTTAATAGTATGGGGAGCTGGAGCGGGTAGGACTGAGAGAAAGAAGATATTGCATGTAACTGAGTGGCACAACATTAACATTTTTAGGAAGTGTGTGCAGTAGCAGAGATCGTAAAAGGTAATGGGGAGAAAATGGTATCACATTCTCTAGTCAAGTAGGGAAAATAGACCTTCTTGTGGTACTACTGGATATTGGTCTGGATAGCTGAGATCACAACAAGCTGGGGGGCAACTTCTGGCCAGATTGGCATGGTCTAATGTCCTAACTTCCACTGGGGGATGTGGAAGGTCACCCTCTGTACCTCTATGCTTATCTGGTCTGGTTCACAGCAATATGGTTGACTCTTAACCATCCTGTGGGCCATTGGGGATGACCAATAAATGCTGGCCAAACAGTGATGCTCACATCCCGTGAATGAATTTTTTAAAAGTATGTACAAATAGGGTATGTTATAAATTATAAATACCAAGTTTTTATACAACCTCAATCGACCTCTCTCAGCACTAACTTCTGCTCTGGCAAAGTTGTGCTTCGAGCTGTATGACTGCACTATCAATTCCTATTTGTATTAAAAGGTACATGACTTCACTTACTGTGCATCTTTTGTTTTGTATGGAATTACATCATTACACAAATTTGTATGCAATAGATCAAGTACTCACAAGTGCAAACATCCATTGTCCTTCAGAATCTATGCCAACAGACTTACAAAACATCACAATAGAAGAAAGAAAGCATATATTTTTGGATAAGAGAAAAAACTTTACTGTAAAAGTTGATCGTACTCCTGTTTGGTAATAATGAACAACTCTTTATAGACGAGCTTTACACAATCTGAATAAGTAAGATCCTGCCTCCAGGCAATTTCGGTGACAATTTTTCATAGATGCAATTAACGAGCCAAACTGTTCCACCATGTCTTCATGATAAATCTACTTGTTTTAACGTCCAAAAGTAATCCAGAAAGTTAGCAAGAACATTCTTAGTGGTGAAGGCTATTATATCTTCATATAAAATTCCTAGGACAATCCTTTATTGAAATAATCCATCCGGCAGCAGCAAATCTTACAAATTTTAGTGGTGGCAAGTATGCCACCAGTGGAAATCAATAGGTCTCATCCTGTAAAATAAAAGCATGGAAAGCATTTACATGATAATCCTCATAACAATTTGTGTTCTGAAGAAGGGTCACTGGACCTGAAACGTTAAATCTGATTTCTCTCCACAGATGCTGCCAGATCTGCTAAGGTTTCCCAGCAATTTCTGGTTTCATTTCTGATTTCCAGCATCCACAATTCTTTCAGTTTTTGAAGCAATTTATATTGTTCAATTTTATGAAATTCTGTCAAACAAACAGTCATGAGCCTTGGGGTAAAACGTTTTCATTATACATTTAAAATTGCAAATATCCTTCATATTTAACAATGAAATAAACTCTTGTACAGTTAAGACAAGTAGAGAACAGTTTATGGACAAAACAGTTTAGCAAACAAACTGATTATATGCACTTCAGCAATTCTAGAATATCTGAACAAGACTTTGAATACAAGATTGGTAGAATATAATTTTAGACATTACATAACGAAGAATGTCAATTTAAGGTACATGCTGCTCAAGAATAATGTAGAAGCAAACCATCACAGCTACTGCATCAGTGAATTGATCACTTCTCTGTAGAACCCATTTAGATTTCCCTCTCGGATTTCCCATGAGCACTAATTTCACTGCACAAATTTGCTTTTGTTATCCTGAGAAATGATCATTATCACCTTTTTCTTACTTATTTACTAAATACTGTTACAGTAGTTGTAAGGCATGTGCCTTGGGTGAAGTCATGCTCGAAAATGTTAATCTTTTCATAGATTCCTAAGTGGCATCTACCAAATGGATTTTATAAATAGATTATCTGGAATGTTTGTCTTCAAAATTCAGATTACATCCAGTGAAATTAAATATTTAAATAAGATGATTTTTCTGATTTGTACCAATATGCAATTACAATCCATTTTTCCTTATTTAAGGCAAATGACAGGCATTGTAGATAATTGAGCTTGCATATTTACATACGTGGAAATACACACAGGTTATTACATAATTTTGATATTTTCAAAGGTTGCATATAAAGCAAAATGAAGCCATAGTTCGATAATCTTGACCTAAATATAAAATGAGCAACAATAAAACAATTAGCAAAGCTGAAAACAGGTTCCATTGGTCTATATTATATATATATAAAGTGAAAACATCAATTGCAGAATTCAGGCTTGGTAGCAAAATGTAACTGTTAGAAAAGTCAATGGAGCTTTGATTGCAGTATATTTCTATCAGCTTTATTTGGATTGCCATCTAGTGAGGGAATTTTAAACATATAGAGTGAAACCTATGTTCTAATTCTTTGAACTAAGGGTGTGTGACTGAAGTCTGCATGGCTCTACTCATAGAAGTCCTCTGCATCACAATGAAATTACGGTCCTGTAAAGTTTATCCTTTAAATAAAAAATGCCCAATTGTATATAGAGTTACTTTATTCAGACATGGAGAGAAGCCCAGCCTCAAGTTACCTTTCTACTACTCTGGGGTCCTCACAACCCTAATGTGTGATTTTTGTCCTAAACCAATCACTTCATCACAGCAAGTTAAGGACAATTCCTGTATCGCGTCCTCCAGCTCCTCATGAAGAGTTAGACACTCAGACATTTCACTCAGTCAGGAACCTTATTGTCTGTCGGGTATCAGACATTCATTCTTAAGGCTGTTGATAAGGCCATCTAACCAGACTAAATGTTTTAACTCCTTATCAGACTATTGAACCAAAGAATGATTCACCATTCACCAAGGTACCTCCTATTATATTCTCACATGAGTTAGCTTACTCCTCTTAGCAAGAAGTTTTGCTAAACACAATTAATATGGCTATTTAAGTATCTGGTCAGCTGCTCACCCACCATTGCAGATATATCATGTGGTCACATTCTCTTTTCCTGCACTAACCAAAGACCTCTGGACTTGGTGTAACTGTCATGTCCAATAATACGGTTTCTTGAGTTCATTCATGAGATGTGGCTGTAACTGGCTGAGTCAGCAGTTAATGCCCATCTCTAGTTACCCTGGAGGAGGAGGTGGTGATTTGCCTTCTTAAAACACTACGGTCCATGCACCGTACGTAGACCCACAATGCTGTTCGGGAATTCCAAGCTAGTTACTGACTAGTTTCCAGAGAAGTGTAATTTAAGCAATTTGGGGGAAAAAGGCATAGTGAATTAATTAGCTAGTAATTAAACACGAGGTACTAGAGCTGAACTTCAAATGAGACTGCAAATAGCAACACAATAGTTGGCAGGGGTTGTCTTGCAAAAAAAATTACAAGCAACATTCTACTTCAGTCAGTAAGGGACAAAATAGCAATTTTAAAAGGTCAGTTTAGCATAAAGCTAGAAAAAAAAACATAGTCACAAAATATATCATTTTTGCACAGGCATTCACCGCAGAGGCCTTCATCCATGCATTAGTTATTGGCTGTGACCACAGTACGTAAATACAAAGGCTGTCTCTTCAAATTTTTCATTTATGTGCTGTCAAGGGGTTAACTATCTGCTTTTATAATAGAATTCACATACAAAACTACTAAAATGATTTTTTCAAGATATGTGGGTATTATTGGTACGGCCAACCTGTGCAGTCATCTCTAATCACACTTGAGGTCGTGGATAGTGAGCTACCTTTTAGAACTACGACAGTCGAATTGGTGCAGGTATACGCACAGTGATGTGAGCAAGGGAGTTGCAGGACTTTTATCCAGTAAGTGAAGGGACAGCAATTTAGTTCCAAATTGGACGGCGTGTGGTTTGGAGGGAAATGTGAAATGACAGCACTCCCACATGTTTGCTGGCCTTGTCCGTTCAGCTTGGTAGAAGTGGTGTGGAAGGTGCGGCTAAGGAGCATCAATGAGTTGCTGCATGCATTTTGCACATGGTACAGGCCTGACACTGTGTTATCAGTGAATGTTTAAATTGATGGACGGGGCCCAATCAAGTGGACTGCATTGTCATGGATGTTGCTGGAGCTGCAGCCGTCAAATAAGTGAATATCATGCTTAAACTGTGTCTTGTAAAGGATGGGGAGGCTTTGTAGCTTTGAGTCAAGAGATTACTTGCCTCAAAATTCCTGCTCTCTGATCTGTTCTTGTATCTACAGTATTTATGTTCTGGTCTAAATCAGTTTTTGGTCAATCCTAACCCCAGAATGTTGACAGTAGAGAATTCAGTGAAATAACACCAGAGGCCAGTATGCCATCACCATGTCACCCTTCATTTACACACGAACAGTCCTTGATTTGTGTACTGCCTCTTCAGAGTCAGCTATCAAGAGTGTCAGAATCTCTGCCACTTCCCTTTTTATTTGTCAGCCAGGGCTCCCTGATTTAACTAGAATAACTGCCCCAATCAGGGAACTTGCATTCCACGAAATCCATCTGGATGACCTTGTTACAATCAGTCCAATGCCCTTAAACATCATGGGGAGATGGTTAGATTTTCTTGTTGGAAACGATCATTGCTAGTGTATGAAATAAAATTTACTTGAACTTTTCAGCCCATGCCTGAACACTGTTCAGCTCTTGCTGTTATGAGCACAGATAGTTTCAGTATCTTTACAGTTACAAATGATAATGCAATTAACTGCAAACATCTGCCCTTTTTACCTAGTGATGGATGGAAGGTGCCATTGATAAAGCAGCTGAGGTTGGGTTTAGGACATAAACCAAAGATCTCCTGCAGAATATCAGGAGGCTCAGATGATTGGCTTCCAAAAAACACAACCACCTTCTTTTATACTTAGTATAACTCCAACTATTGAGGAGTTTCTCCCCCCTTCCCTTTCCAGGTGACCTAGATTTTACCAAGTTTCCTTGATATAACACTCAGTCAAATACTGTCCTCATGTAAAGGGCGACTAATCATGTTCTTTTCAGTTCAGCTCTTTTGCCCATGTTTGGACCTAGGCTTTAGAGAGATCTTGAGCCAAGTGACCCCAGCATAACTCAAGCTAGGCACTGGGATCAGATTAGGGTTGACTAAATGCCACTTGATGCCACTGTCAACACTATTTTTGATCACTTTGCTGATGATGAAGAGTAGGCTTATGGGATGGTAATTGGCCAGACTGTTGGCGTACAAATGCCAGAGATTTAACTGTACTGGAACAGTTTGTGTAAGGGTCTAGTAATTTTTGGAGCACAAATCTTCAATACTACTGCTGGAATGTTGGGATTATGCGCTCATATATTTTGCAGCGTCCAGTGCCTTCAACTGCTTCTTGATGTCGATTGGAGTCAATCAAATTGCCATCTGTGTTGGTGATTGCAGTGTGAGCATTGTCATTCCAGGTCAAACCTACTTGTTGCCATTGCTTCGTCCCCTGCATACCAACATTACATCCCCAACTCCTCTATCTCTCTCTGCTGACTTTCCACCAGCCCCAAACTCATAAAAAGAGCAAGAATTTTAAAAAGTACAAATCAATGATATATTTTAAAATTTGAAATTTTATACACATAAAACAATGTATCTATTAGGAACAGACAATACAAAATCTGTGCTAATATACAAGAGGCAGCTCGTTCTCAAGTTGCAGCTACATTTATTTGACATCTTCTTTCTATTTTAACAGTTGCGACCTCTGTCCAGATTAGCAATAGTATTGAAGATTGTGCTCCAAACATTACTAGGCCCTTACCCAAGCTGTTCTACTACAGTTAAATCACTGTTTAGCATCTTCTTTCTATCTTAACGGTTGGGACCTCTCTCCAGATTGGCCATTTTAACTCTTCTCAGCCTCTTTGGTGAAGACCGAAGCAAGGCATCAATTCAGCATCATCTCCTGAGACTTTATCTTGCTCATCTATTAAATGCCTGAAAGGTCTTGCTTTTATTAGAATGCTTTTCTATTTTAGTTTTGAATCCTAAATACTGTACAATAATGTCAATTTTAATTACCCAAAATTTACAGAAACTAAAGCTGTTGATTATCTAAGCTATTCAGCAGGTATGCAACAAGCAATCTATGTAAATGTATGATTTGTCAAGCTTTTATAGATGTAAAAAGTGATCAGTAGATACGACAAGTCTAAAAATCCAAAGTCTCTACTACTCAAATTTCATTTTACTAAAATGCATTTCAGAATGCTGAATAGTGAAGAATGTTCCACTGTGTTCTTGTTTTGCAGTTAATGAGTGATGGTAAAAGCCAGTGAATTAATTCTATTTATCAAATGGCATGGTTTTAAATTAAAGCTTAACCTCAATATAAGACCTTGCCTTCATTGTCACCATGAAGCTCCAAAGCTTTCTGAAATCAGCTTTATGCTGTTATAGAAAATCATAGCATCATCCATAACAATAACACCTAAGTGAATAAAAACACTAATTTAACCAATCTCGCAGTAGTCAATATTTTGCAAAATGTCAGTGGTAGTGTATGTTTTGAATTATAACTCAAATATGCAGACTACGTTATTATTGTCCACATTCTCCAATTCTAGTTGGTAGTGCAGATAATTGCACGAGTGATCTGGAGTGGAAGATACTGAAAATTTCTGGAGTAGGCATATTTTGCTCCTCAAAATACGTATTCTATTTAGAATAGCAAGACTGCATTATCAATTTGTTTCTGTTTTTCAGAGTGTAAACCTCTCAAATCTTTGCTGGAACAGTTATCACAGCCAGAAATGACACGGGTAAGGTTGCAGTCACACGAGTTAAAGGGAAGCACAAGTTTGCTGAGGCCCACATATTAGAAATGTTTTTTGACTGTTATGATTGCAGTGAAAATGGGCTACCAATATTCAACTTGCATCACTTGACTTTAATTCACGGACTAAAAGAATACTGTTCACCTAAAATAGCTGCTGTGACCATCATCCAAACACAGGAAACCCACACAAAATATATAAAACCAGCTACTTTGAAATTAACATTTTAATCAAGAGGCTGTGAAATTTAGTGAGGCGTGACAAAATTTTCATATATTTTTCTCCCATTAAAAGTTGTTTCTAACTATCAAGCTTGAAATGAAACAATTACACAGACACCAGAATAAGCAAAGGGACAGCACGTTAACAGTAAGCTTTTGAGCAAAAAGCAAAAGGGAGAAAACAACATAGACTGTGAACAGCATGAATACAGGGAACTATTCCCACTGCCTGCTTCTCATAATCTCCATCCAACTGAGAAACCAGCTGATGAAAAGCAACTTGGAACAAGAATGATTTCCTGAGAACTCTAGATTATCTGAGCTTCACCACGGCAAAGGAAATAAAACAAAAAGTAGCCAAATAGTTGGGCTCAGGTCTTTTCATTTTTTCAAACCAAAGGACTCTTAAGATCATACCTTGTCTTTTCTGTCTTTAGTACACACTCCCACCTTCTTTTCTTTGATTTTCAGCATTGGTATTTGTGTTGGTTATTGAATTTTATTATTACTTGTTTTGGGGAAATAGGCATTAATACTCCATCCTCTTTTGCCTGAGAAAACTTTGGATTTTGCTCTCCTTCACTTTTGAACTGGCTAACTAAGTTTAAAGTGCAACAGTTATGTGATAAAGAAGAATTTCTTGTTAAAAATGTTGGTTAAAAAGAGGAAAGCTGTGACTTCTCCTCACCTGTTCATAACATAATGCATCAGTTAATAAGTCACTTGGATTTGGCAAATCCCCAGACTTAAGCTACTAAGAAAAGCAGATCCATTCCCAATTCACTGTAGCTTTCCAAATAAAGCCTGATATATTTTCACAAATGGATGATTACCATCCTAACCATGGTCCCTTATTATCACATTTTTAAAACTTAAAATAGTTTTTCCCTCTCCAGAAAATCAACTACTAGATGTTACAGGAAAAAAAAACAAATCAAACAGTAGCTGGCACTTCAGCTACTCATACCTGTTCCTCTGTTCAGATTATTTAGTTAAATACATTGTGACTTTATAAATCAAGATCTCTGGATATCAGAATAAACTACTGAATCAGACTTGTAGATTTTGTTGGAATGTCTTTGTCCGGAATGATCTAGCTGAGCATAAATTACTGGTCCCTATGGAAAAACAACAAAGAAAATAATTATTCAGATTTTAATTCAGACATTTTTAAAAATTACAGGTGCACAGTAATTAACATAATCAAATCTAGAGGTTATTTTAACAAACTAAGTCAAAACTCAAACTGAAAGTTCAGTACGCTTCTGGAAAACTCTGCTATGAGAATGATGTTTTCTGTCATGAGATATTCATGATGGATCCACGTTAAGATAATGTGAATCAAGGGGAAGCACATCAGGGCTAGGAACAATTACATACGTGCTGTCTTATGACACCTGTCAGAAACACTACAAAATAAAAGTCAAGTTCACTGATTTATTTTCCTATTCAAATAGGCTTATCCCTGTAGTTTAATGGTGCAATCAATCTGAGCCCTTACAATATGAGCACTTAAGTAAAACAATACCGCGTTTTTCTCTTTAGTTCTTCTGATACCCACATCACGAAGATTTAAATAACAAAAGTAAAACGTTGAATGCATTATTCCTCATATTGATGCACACTCCCAATTTCAGATCACCACAGTCTTCAAAATCATTCCGACTAAAGTGGTATCTGATGCACCTTTACCATATTAGTTTGAACAGAGCTGCAATAATTTACAACAGTGTAAAGCATCAATCTATTGGGAACTTAGTGGAGGAAAGGGAAGTCCTATTACAATAAGTTGTTTTGATGGAAAGAAATAAACCTCACTGCGCTAATAATTTGTACTTTTGAGTGTAGAATAAACTTGCTTAAATCACTCAAATCAAGTCTACCTTCAACAAGCCCAAAGAAATGAATGTGCAAATGTATTGATATTCGATCCATGTGACAAGGGAGTCTTAATGGGACAGTCATGGATCCTGCTGGTGTACAAGTGAAAGAACGGAAGAATGGGGGTTGGGGCTCATGTTTAGAAGTGGTGGTCAAATTCACATGGAAAAGAACAGAAAAAACTCAATGATGTGGACGACTGGCTAAAGCGCAGAGCAGGAACTGACAAGTGGCAATACCCAAGTAACCAGTTTGCTAAACAGCCTCACCTTTCGGGTGACCAATGGAGGGGAGGATGCAGTAACGCACAAATGGGGGAAAAAAATCCTAGTTTCTTGTCCAATTAATTTTACTGTGTGATTTATACCATAAAATTAAAAAAAACAGAAGTCAGCCAGAACTTCCTAGAGCCATTAAATGAAGATCAGACTTGCCCTTGCCTATTAAATTGCTATTAGCTTTTACACAAAGGTGCTGCAAATGGGAGTCGAAATCAGTGTAGTACCCTCTACTGGGCATCTAAAAATGCGTGAGCAGAAGAGTTTATTAGGTCGCAACTAACAACGAAGCTAATAACATTCAACATTGGTTATGTACAAATTGCACACCAGCTTCTTGTGGATCAACGTGTGTGCATAAATGTTTAAATCCAGGATCTGCTGGCCAAGATGTATTACACTATCCTAAGTTGTGTGAAAGCTACATTTGCAGTCTGGCTTCCCCATTCAAATATATTGAAACACCAAGTTCCAGTACCTATTGTTGTAGAAGTAGACTAAATTTTCCACAGTTGTGGATTGTCCATTTCAGTTCAAACATCTCTCCAATTTGATAAGACTTAACTACTGTCAAACATCTTCTGGCAGTGAAAATTAACCTTTACAATTTTGTGGAGTATCATTCCTTTCGTATTTTTTTGAAAAAATTGTTAATCCTTCTTAATCCAAATCTATTTTTTCCCCTTTTTTTAAAGTTTGCTTTTTTTTCTGGGATTTGAGACTGACACGTTCTCATTAAGACTGTTTAACAACTTGTCAATCTGATTTTGTTATGGAAATGCACACTTACAAAAAGAAAAATCAAAACATGGCTGAAGAAACAAAAATATGGAAAGTACTCAGTAGGTCAGGCAGCAACGGTGGAAAAAGTTAAAATTTCAGGTGAATGAACTTTCACCAGAACCATGGACCACTTGGACAAAAATCACCAATCTGCATTGTATCTTCCTCTTCTCCGCATCCAATGCCCAATCTCCTCAGTGTTTACAGGACTTAAGCAAAATATCTCAACATGGGAAACAAAATATCTGTCTAAGAGATAAAAGGTACTGCAGATGCTGGAGAATCCGAGAGAACAAGCATGGGGCTGGATGAACACAGCAGGTCAAGCAGCATCATAGGAGCAGGAATATCTGTCTAGTCTGGAGAATACAAAATAAATTGCACAGAACTAAATGAAGTCAGAAAACAAGTTGGTCAGATCACCTCAAGACATTTTCATTTCATTTTTATACTCTACAAAAGGTTTATACTTTTCAATACATTTTGTACAAAACATAAAGGACAGTATGTCAATTGGAAACTTAAAGCTAAATAAACTAGGTATTTGAGGTATTTTTACTATGGACGTCCAGTCCCTATATACCTGTATTCCCCACGCCGATGGCCTAAAGGCCCTCCGCTTCTTCCTGTCCTGCAGAACGGACCAATCCCCCTCTACCGACACCCTCATCCGCCTAGCCGAACTCGTCCTCACCCTCAACAACTTTTCTTTCAATTCCTCCCACTTCCTACA
>JAHRHZ010000061.1:726939-751882 GCA_024137785.1 Ginglymostoma cirratum | reverse complement strand
GCCAAGCAGCATCAGAGGAGCAAGAAGGCTGACATTTCGGGCCTAGACCCTTCTTCATGCTCCTCTGATGCTGCTTGGCCTGCTGTGTTCATCCAGCTCTACACCTTGTTATCTCAGATTCCCCAGCATCTGCAGTTCCTACTATCTCCGGCATATAATTAAAATGGTTTAAAGTGAAAATGAATGAGAGAAAAAGAGGAAATGAGAGAGAGAAATCAGAGGAACAGCAGGAGAAAGATAACTTGTTCAAAATCTAGTAACAAATAAAATCACTACATGACCATCCTGTAGAGGCTAAGCATCTGCATTAATATAGTATTTGAATTATACCATTACTAGAGGAGACTGAGGAGGGATATGATTGAGATGTGAAAAGTTATAGGGGTATAGACAAGGTAGACAGGAATAGACTACTCCTCTTGATAGAGGGATCAATGACCAGGATGCATAGATTTAAGGGAAGGATCAAGAGATATAGAGGGGATGAGAGGAAAAATTGTTCACCCAGGGAATCTGGAACTCACTGCCTGAAAGGGTGGTAAGAGGCAGAAACCCTAATAACACTTAAACAGCATCCAGATATGCACATGTAAAACCAAAGCATACAAGGCAATGGAGCAAGTGCTGGAAAAAGGGATTGTAACAGTTAGATGATAGTATTTGAACAGAATGCATGGGACGGGCCTTTTTCTGTGCTGTAGACCACCATGGCTGTATAAATAAGAATTACAAAATGCATTTGGGATTATAGGGAAATGTGTCCTGATGTTTTTTGGAAGTATGGAAATGTACAGCCCCTTTTCGTTTTAAACTGCTGTGCAGTATGGTAGATAAAGGGACTATAGGAACATTCCATTTGCTGTGCAATTGTATGGCTTACACCAAACAACCCTGTATTGAGGCTTGAAATTTGTCACAACCCTTCAATGAGACCTGTGAAAGTGAGGTGAGTTCAGAAATACAAGAGTGGGACGTTGGCCTTTGATGGCAGGTGGCAGTGGGGCTATGGGTGCTATACTTTGGTCAAAGCTTCACTTTGGCCACTGTGGCAATCCCAAACATTCCAGTTTGTAACTCAACTTGTGTTCCTGAATTAGGAAGTGCTGCCTCGACAGAACACAACAAAGTGAAACTTGGGTTTAATTTATTAATTGATAGCTAAAAAATACGATGGAAATTTCTAACTAAAATATGACCTCATTGGGGTTGTTTCTAACTATTGAGAGTTTGCCATTATTTAATATTCTAATATTTATTTTTACTGCATTCAGCTGCAACAGCAGTATCTATTTTCTAAATTAAACTCTCACTATTAAAAAGAAACCTAGTTATGAAAGCTAAGCACTATTGCAGTGATTGGCACCACAGCTGCATTGCAAAATTTTGATATGATCTCGTAGAACCATACTGGTATCATACATAGTAAATTTAAATATACCTATACCTATTGCAGGCCCGTTATTTCTTGGTGTTTGGCAAAATAGTAATAGTTTTAAATCAAGCAGGTTAAATTCTGTTACAAATTCTTGAAATCAGAGGTGCGTTTGTTCTCTGAAGGTGATGTCTGTGTACCTCAAGTGTAAATTGACTTTTGTCCAACATATACATATATATGTGTATGAATGAAGGCAAAACATCCACTTTGACATATGAACTAGATAGTGTTAAACTGAAATGCTCACATGTACTTCAACAGCAAGAAGGCTGCAGTACAGCAGAAAATTAATTTTGCTTAACTACAATATTTTTCTGCTGATACAATTATGGTTTAATTCCTTATTTTGCATTGTAAAGAGATGCTGCATAATTTAAAATTTACTGAGTCCTATAACCACTGTGTTCACTTTACTGTGAATTTAAAACTGACTAATTCATACCAGGTCTGCTCTCAATTGTCCTTCTTGAAAGGGTTTTCGAGAGACTGTAAGGAAACACATCTAAAAGGCCATGGATAGTTGGTTCAGGGCACAAGAGGTGGATCATTATCACAATCTTGATTCATGCCATTGCACAGCAGTTAAGAACAACAAGAGTAAACAAGAATTAAGAAAGCAAATTGTGGGACTGTCTGACATCAATTACCTGGACAATTTACAGATTTTAAAATTTGTAATATTAGTTATTCATTCGGACAGCAAGATGAGGAAGAAATGGGATACCGCTATATCAGAAGTTGTCCAGAATAGCAGGAATGGGGGTAGGAGATTTGGGTCTGACATGGCAGCCAATTTATACATGGTAACTCAAGCTTTTAACCAACACGTGAAGTTTGTCTGGAACGTCTGAAAATATTTCATATCTATATTGTTCCTTCTCAATATGTAAACAGCTGGGCTCTGTTTGTGATTACCTGATGAAATGGTGACGATCAGGAGGTGTTTGCACGGTAGAAAATTATAGGAGTAAAGCCATAAATCCTCTAAGCTGCGGCACTGTTGCAGTAGTGTATCATACTGTATTGCTCATGATATCCAATATTTTTTCAATTTGTACACTGAGTATTATTTTCAATCTTGCCTCAAGACCTTAAAGCCCATATTGTTTAAATTATAAAGAGGGTTATTCTGTTCTGGATTTCATTTAGAATATCATTGATTGGACATACCTTTATCTTGCGCTTTTTGCAAAGAACATTTTGCAAAACAAAGGGACTGGCTACAGTAAGGAAAATGTTGCATTTACAATTAATGCAAGCTGTTTGACTGGAGTCACATGAGTCTACAACACTTTCAGAGAGAGAGAGAGAGAGATCACATGACCCTGTTTGTGGGTGTGATGGAGCAACTGGATTTGAATGTAGAGTCAGAGAGGTTAACTTGGTGGAGTAGCACCTTTGCCCTCCTTTCTCCAAAATCACTCTGAAAGTTTGACTTGAAAACTTACTGAAAGACTGCTTCACGCTAAGTGGAGGGTTCCTAAAGGTTAGAAATTTCCATCACTGCAAACCAAGCATTCTTAAAGGAAAATCCGAAATCTACTACCACTATCTCCAGGTAAAAATAATCAGCTAGCTATAACTGATCCAGGAAGACACATTGGTGTCCACATCCTGTGTGAAAAGTAACTTTGGCTATCAGGCGTTTGGGACAATCTGCAAATCACATTTGTTTTAGAAACTTACCTATTACTTTGCCAAAGTACTTTAAAGATAACACTCCACAGAGTGGTTCTCCATACATCAGTAGTATAGACCAGTAACTACATATACAGTTGCACAGTTTAAACTGTCAAGGAGTGGCACAAAGAACAGATTTAGTTCACCCCTCTGAAATCGGGTGTAACAATCCCTATGATTGATTATGTGTTGTTCTGTCCTATTCTTAGATTATAACTATCTTTTAGTTATTATCATCCAACTGTTCTCCTATTTCCACATTATTTATTATCCCACACCCAAGTCAAGCAATGTTTCCTTCCTTGTTGGAGTTGAAATATACTGACTAGAGAGCAGTGTATGGCACCAGATGCCTCCTTCATATGTTTCACTTACCGTGAAATTCATGGTGGTCACATGTGAATTTTCATTAAGAATAACAGATAATCCAATCAAAAGGAGTGCAAATTTAGTCCTTTATTCATTAGAGAATCATATAGCCTTGACTCATGTGCAAGTTTTAGGACTGAGCAGACAATAAATATACACTCACATTCCCAATGCAGGAACTCTAGCCATTCATTGACTCCACAACTCATCGAACCAAACTGTGTTCGGTTCTATCGCACCCTGGATGAGGTCATTTAATCCAATTCCTGGAAGTTTCCATAGGATATTACTCAGATCCTGACTAACTAAATTCAACAAGTGGTCAGGGGCAGCATTCCTGCTACATTGTCAGAGATCTGTACATTGCAAAGACTTCCAGACCGGAAGTCAATGGTGCGAATGGTGTTGACAGCCTGATTTTGTGTGCACAGCCAAACAACTTAGCGAGAATGTTGGTCAGGAGAATCCCTACAGGTATCTTGATAGATATTATGTGTGCACGTAATACAACCTAAAATAATCTTGACAGATTAAAGCCAAAGTAAACTTATAACTTTAGGTGAAAGATAAACGTGTATTGTGCACAAGCTTCCTTATTATGAAAAACATGCAGGATCTGCTGATCCAAACAGATAGAAAGAAATTCCAGATTGATTTCTTTTTCTGTACAGATATCAGACATGAGTGAGGACTATTAGAATTAGAATTTAACATCTTTACCTATGAAAAGGAGGAGAAACAACCATAGTTTGCATTGCTAATCATGATCCAAGCCAGCTGCTGCAGAATGCTGTTGTAATTTCTTCATTAGCCTACTGCTCAAAAATGGGGTTAAAATAGAGCTGAGGTATACACTCAATGTCATAGATTCCAAAAAAAATGAAGACGGCTTGCAAAGTAAAAATGAAAATATAAAAGTTGACTAATTCTGAGAAGTCGGATAAGTAAACATCGGTTACAAGTATTCTAACTTCAAGGGAAAATAAGTTTGAGTATGCACACAATTTAATGGACTAATCCACAGTTTTAAATGGGAGTTCAATCGCTTATTTAAGGGGAACTGGTAGCATACAAGGAAATGTCCTGTACTAGTATCCAGTAGCTCAGGTTCATAGTCCGGTGCCACTTATTTCACATCCCATTGCCACAGCTGGTAGAATTTATATTCACTTAATAGAACCTAAAATTGAAAGTTGATCTCAGTGATGGTGTCCAAGAAACGTTTATTATAAAAACCCCAACTTGTTTATTAATGTCCTTTAAGGGAGGAAACTACTGTTTGCCTGCCCTGGCCTGTATGTGACTGCAGACCCACACCAATACCGTTGACTCTTAATTACCTTCTGAAATGACCTAGCAAGGTCAATGACCTAACATCCACATTTCATCAAAGAAACAAACAAATTGCATGGTTAAACTCACATAATATCATCTGCTGTTATTCATGTTTACTTATAAAGTGTTACCTAATATAAGCATTCCGTTGGTCATCTTTCTTTTTCTTGATAAAGTACACAATGCCAATAATTAGCAGTAATCCTACAACTGCTCCAATGACTGCACCTGCAATGATGGGATGTTTGGGTAAAGAACCTGGAAAAAGGAAAAAGAAACAAAATTATTCCTTTTTCACATTCTTAGGGTTTCCAACAACAGAAATGCTGCTGAAGTGCACTCACAAGCAAATACAGCATCTATCTCAACGTAGCAATTTTTCACAAAGCAAAACAGAGTACCACAAATTTCAACAAAGACAGAATATGACATTTGTTGAAATATTCCAGAACTCCTTGAATTCTGGGACGGTTCCAGCAGATTGGAAAATTGCCAATGTGACACCCCTGTTCAAGAAGACAGGTTGATAGAAAGCAGGTAACTATAGGCCAATTAGCTGAATGTCCGTCATTGAGAAAATGCTAGAGTCCGTTATTAAGGAAGAAACAGCAGGATATTTAGAAAAGCTTAATGAAATCAGGCAGATTTGATGGGGTTTCATGAAAGGAAAATCATGTTTGACAACTTTGTTCGAGCTCTTTGAGGATGTAACAAGCAGAGTTGATCTAGGAGAGCTGGTAGAAGTAGTGTGTTTGGATTTCCAGAAGACATTTGATAAAGTGTCATAAGATAGGAATCATGGTATTGAGGGTAAAGCATTAGCATAGATTGAGGTTTGATTAACACACAGAAGACAGAGAATCAGGATTAATGTGTCTTAGATTTTAAAAATAGAGGAATCTTGTTACAACTGTGCAGGGTTTTGGTGAGTATTGTGTACAGTATCTAAGAAAGGATTGGATAGAGTTCAAAAGAGATTCTCTGGGCTGATTTCTGCAATGAAGGGATTGAGTTATTGAGGACAGCTAAATAGATTGAGCCTATATTCATTAGCGTTTAGAAAAATGAGAATTGATCTTATTGAAACATATATGATTCTGAGGGGCTTGACAGGCTTGATTTTGAGAAAATTTAGAATATCTGGTTGGCATGGAAGAGTTGGACCGAAGGGTCTGTTTCCACACTGTACATGTCTATGACTCCATGAAAAATAGTGGGGGAATCTCAAATTAGGGGATGTGGTTACATGGGTGGCACAATGGTTAGTGCTGCTACCTCACAGCGCCACGAACCTGGGTTTGATTCCACGTTTGGGTGACAGTGTGAATTTTGCACATTTTCCCTGTGTCTGTGCAGGTTTCGTCCGGGTGCTCCGGTTTCCTCCCACAGTTCAAAGATGTACAGGTTAAGTGGACTGGCAATGCTAAATTGCCCAGTGTCCAGGAACATGCAGGCTCTGTGGGTTAACCTGAGAAATACTGGGTTACAGAGATGGTGGTGGTTGGTCTGGATGGAAAGCTCTTCAGAAAGTCAGTGTGGACTTGATGGACCGAATGGCCTACTTCCACGCTGTAATGGTTCTGTGAATAAAGGAACACTCATTTAAACTTGAGATGCGAAGTAATTTATTCTCCTAAAGGATATTAAATATCTGGAATTCTCTACCCCAGAGTGCTGTGGAAGCTAGATCACTAAAATTATTTAAAGAGGAGGCATAAAGATTTATGAAAAAAAAATCAAGGCGAGAAGGGCCATGAGGAGCTAGCATGAAAGAGGAGTTGAGGCCTGGGGCAAATCAGCCATGTCTTATAGAATGGTAGGATAGGGTATGGAGCTGAATAAACTACTGCTCCCAGTCCCTACTTCTTTTGTTCTAATATGCAACAAGTGTACAGCAAGCCAAATCAGCATCAGTGAAGAAAATAGACAGTGACATTTCAGATCCAGACCATTCCCAAAACATTAACATTTTTGTTCTCTCAAATACTGACTGAGGTTACATTTTTAATTCAATTTTCCAATATCCGCAGTATCCTACTTGGAGGAATTTATAGCTCTTCCTCTTTTCTTCAATGTGTTCAGTTGAGCAGGCAGGTTCATGATTTAACAACTCAACACCTCCAACATGTCACAGTTTGCGATGAGTTCACATAAACATTAACATTCAGGAAGGAAATATTGAAATGACCAATATTTTCTGCTCACCTTGTTCAACAACATTCAAGAGAATTTCTGCAGCAGTCTTACTGAAGTCAGATGGATTGATCACTTGACAGGTATAGGTTCCATTATCTTTAAAATCAATATTTTTTATAATAATGGAAACATCACTCCTGTTGACATTACCATCCCAAACAATGTGGTCAGGGACTTGAGACTTAGATTGTCCTGCTAAATAATATAAAATCTGTCCAAAAAAACAATGAATGAAATCACATTTCAAAAATATTATTCATTAATCAATTATCTTATGAATAAAACTTCAATAAACAATTGTTGAGTTTTATATTCAATTTTTGAAGGTTACAGAGTGAAGGTAATCAGATAGGCCAAAAGTACAATAAAATGACAAGGAATACCCAATTTTCTAAAGCATACTTAATAGGCAGTTTAGTATTCATCAAGGACAACAGAAAATTAATTCTGCAATAGTTACAAGGCAGTAGAAATTCTCCTTGGTTGCATGAACTTATGCAACAGCAGTTCTACCCTTGTTTACAAATCTAAGAACAAGTACTGCTCCTCGGAGTTCCAGTCACATGGATATCAACAGGCACTTGTATAAGATCTATGTGTTGGGTGGCGTGGCCTCTGACCTTGGCTCAATAACTCTCATCACATGATGAGAAATCAAGTGACATTCAACCAATAATTATGTAAGCAGCTGCATTTACAAGCAGAATCAGAATAATGTGACCTATAAAATGATAACCTATTTTGCAGTGCTTCTTATATCATAGAAACACAAAGCATTCGCACAGGCATTATAAAACAAATGACACAGAGCTACGTCATGAAATATTAGGTCAAATGATGAAATGTTTGGTTAAAACGGGTGCATATTTAAGAGCATCTTGAAAATAAAAGTGAGGTGGAGAGGTGTAAGGAGAGAATTCCTGAGTTCAGGGCTGAAGTGATTCAAGGCACTGCCACCGACAATGAAGTGATTAAAATTGAGAATTCACAAGGGGCTAGAATTATATCCGTACAGATATTTTGGAGGGTTGTAGGGCTGGTGGAAATTGCAGAGGTAGGGACAGACACAGCCATGCAGAAAATTTTAAAATCTAGAGACTGCTTGACTGGAAGCCAGTTTAGATCAGCACCCACAAAGTTACAGTGAATGGAACTTGTTAGGATTATAGATTATAGTTGCACTGGAGGTGCTACACCAAAGGTTCACTAAATAGGTCCCCAGCATAGGAGGACTGTTCCAGGATGAGAGGCTGAGTAAATTAGTTCTACATTCTCTGCAGTTCAGAAGAATGAGAGATGATCTCATTCAAACGTACAAGATTTTGAATGTGCTTGAGAGGTTGTTTCCACTGATCGCAAAAAATCAAAACTATGGGAGCACTCTGGAGGACAAGTGAGTTCAAACATGTCAAAGGTGGCATATATCGTTTGCGAATTTGCTAAGGCCCATTTCAGAAACCTAATTGAAAATGATTCAAACATGGAATTCTGGAAAAAATATCACAGATTTGGAAGGCTATATGATCAAATACTTTAAAGAGAAAAGTGGTTGGAGATGGGACATTAATTTATAAGGACCGTGAAACATACGTTGGCTTTTCAGTGTGGCTAGGGCAGGGTGATAATTGGTTTAGGATAATCGGTTAATCTGATTGAGGGAGAATGAGGTGACTTTCATGGAGACAATGAACTTGGAAAGGGGCTGAGGGAAGACAGGAGAAAAACAACACCAATATGGGCATTCAGGGTTAGGAAATCTGGGGCCTTAGAGGAAATTTAGCCCTGTGACATAGTATTAATGATGGTAACAGCAACTAGCAAACAAGAGGAGGATCAGATAGTGCTTTTTATGATCTAAGCACTTCTGGTGATGCATGGCAAAATCAACTGTTGGACATATCCTTTCCTTTTAAATCTATATCCTTTGCACTTAAAAGGGTCCAGAAATGAGGATAATACCTGAGGTAAAACAGCCAGGGTGAAAGCAAATAATGATTTTACTTGGGATTGGAGCATCAAATATGGAGGCAAGAGTCTGGTTGAACAAATCAGTCATTCAGCCTCTTAGATGTTCCATCATTCAAGTAGCTTATGACTGATCACTACATTTGACTTCGTCCTGAATGCTACTGCCTCCCTTTTTGAACTGTCAGTGTTACAATAGTAGTTATTCAGTCCTTGGGGTCTTTTCCAGAATCTCAGGAATGTTGGAAGATTCCAAGTGCATCCACTATCTCTGTGGCTACTTCCTTTAATATCCCAGGATTCAACCTGTCAGGTCCAAGTAACATATTGACCTTTAGCTCCATTAATTTCCCCAGCACCTTTCTCTGGTGATAGTTACTGCATTTGTTTCCTCTACCTGCTTTGCTTTTTGATTATGAAGTATTTATGGAATGCTATTAATGTTCTCTACCATGAACAATGATGCAAAGTATTTATTCAACTCCTCTGCCATTTCTTGGTTCCCTATTATTTCCCCAGCCTTATTCTCTAAAAGGCCTACATTCACTTTGGCCTCTTTTCCTTTAGTTTTATGTTTCAAGAAGCTCTGACTGTCCATTTATATATTGCTTGCTAATTTGCTGTCAGTTTATTTTCTCTGTTTTTTGGGTCATTTTGTTAGCCGTTAGTTTTAACCTTCTTGGTTAACAATGGGCAGTTTATCCATTCAGGTGCTTAGCTCAGTTGGCTGAATAGCTGGTTTGTGATGCAGAGTGACACCAACAGCATAGGTTCAATCCTTCTACCACCTTCTCAGCCTTGCGTCTTGCCTGAGGTGTGGTGACCCTCATGCTAAAATCACCACTAGTCATCTCTCCCTAATGACAGCAGTTCTGTGGTCCTCTGAGACAATGGCAATTGTACATTCCGTTCATGTCCTTCAACTTTACCAGGATGAATTCTTGCTGAGAGTCATGGACTATTTACTTAAACATTTGTCATTATTCCTCATCCATCTTTTCTGATAAACTCCTTTCCCAGTCTGCTCCAGTCAACGCTGCCCTCATGCCTCTGCGAGTACCCTTATTTAAGATTAGCATACTTGTTTTCGACCCCAGTTTTTCACTCTCACACTGAATGCTAAGTTCTACCTGGATATAGTCACCGTTCGCTAGGGGACCTTTTACACTGAGGTCATTTATTAAACCTTCCACATTACGCATTTCCAATTCCAAAAAAAACCTGAACCCCAGTTTGATCTGCAGCATATAGATAAAGGAAATTGTACTGAATACACGCTGTAAATTCTTCTTTGTGGCTAACTTTGCCAATTTGACTTTCACAGCCTACATTAAAATTAAAGCCACTCATGATTCATGTACCATACTGATCCACACTGGTCAACAAAGATCTGACTACATTAATCCTATTTTCCTGTTGTTGACCATACATCTGGACCTTATGATAATGTAAGTGAATACCTAAATACCGCTTAAATATTACAAGGGTTTCTGACTTAACCACCCTTGTAGGCAGGGAATTCCAGATTCCCTGAATCCTCAGAGAAAAAAAATTTCTCCTCCTAGCCTTCTGCCCCTTACCTTAAATCTATCCAGCCAGGTTATTTGCCCCTCTACTAATGAAAAAATGCCTTCCCATCCATCATATCTATGTCTTTCAATCATATATATCCTGTCAGATTCCATCTCGACCTTCACTGTTCCGAGGAAAACAATCCAAGCCTATTCAATCATTCCTCAAAGTGGAGACTCTCCAGCCCAGGCAGCACACAACAATCTCTGTACCCGCTCTAGTATAATTACATCCTTCCTATAATATGGTGGCCAGAACTGCATGCATTACACCAGTTGTGGCTTAATCAGTGTTTTCTACAGTTCCAGGATAACTTATTTGATTTTGTATTCTGCGCTTTAGTTAATAAAGGCAGCTATCCTTATACCTTCTTAACTATCTCATCTACCTGCCGCGCTATCTTCAGGGAACTGTGGATGCATACACCGAGATCCCTCTAACTGTCAGTACTTTCCAAGGTGTTACCATTTGTCATGTAATCCCATGCCTTGTTCACCTTTCCCAAGGGTATCACTTCACACTTTAATGGATTGAATTCCATTTTCCACTACTCTTCCCTGTCTACCAATATCCTCCTGCAATTTATGGTCATCATCCTCACTATTTACCACTATACCAAGTTTTGCATCATTCATTAACTTCTTGATCATACTCCCAACATTTAAGTCATTATCATTGATACTTACCACAAACAGCAGAGGCCCCATAACCAAGCCTCCAGATTCCCATTGGAAACAGACTTCCAATCACAAGAAACACTCCTCTGCCATTATCTTTTGTTTTCTGCTACTCAGTTAATTTTGGCTCCAATGTGCCATTTTCTCTTGAATTCCACAGACTGATCAGTATGTCATGAGGGATTTTAACAAATGCCTTGCTTAGTCCCTGTAAACTACATTGAATGCATTACCCTCATCAACACTCCTGGTTTTCTCCTGAAAAAACTAAATCAAATTTATTAATCGTGATCATCCCTAAACAAATCCGTGCTTACTATCCCCTGATTACTCCACATCACTTCAAGTGCAGATATACCCTCTACCTTATAATTTTTTCCAATGGCTACCTTACCACTGAGGTTAGACTGGCTGGCCTGTAATTTCCTGGTCTATCTCCAGTAGCCACCATATTTAGATGGCTAGTCCATATCAGTTTTTGATGAATGGTAACCACCAGGATGTTAACAGTGGAGGAAGTCGGTCATGGCAATGCCAATGAATGTCACGAGGTGACGGTTAGACTCTTACTTGCTTGAGGAGTTGCATCAAAGGCAATTCAGAGGAGGTTCACAACATTGATTCCTAAGCTGAGGGGTTAGTCTTATGAAGGGGACATTGAGTAGTTCAGGCCTATGCTCTCAAGAGTTTAGAAGAATGAGAAATAATCTAATGTAGACATACAAAATGCTAAAGTGGATTGGCAAAGTGAAAGAAGAGGGAATGTTTCCTCTTGTGGGGCAATCTACAACAAAAGGTTATAGTTTTAGGATAAGGGGTAGCAGATTTAAAACAGACATGAGGAGAAATTACCTCTCGCAGAGTGTGGTAGATGCTGGAACATTGTGTAAATTTGAGCAGATGGACAGATTTTTAATTAGTGACAGGTTGAAGGGTTACGGAAAGTGGGCAGTAAAGTTGAGCTGAGGCTGAGATGAGATCAGTCATGACTATATTGAATGGCAGAACAGGCTTGAGGGGCTGATTAATTTAGTCCTCTCCTAATTTTTATGTTCCTATGGACTTGTGTGACTTGAATGTTATTTGCTATCTTTTAGTCCAAACCTGGACATTGCCCATGTCTTGCTGCTTTTGGACATGGACAGCTTCAGTATCTGAGAAGTCACAAACAGTGACTTATGATGGAGGGAATGTTTGAAAAGCTCTCTTCAGTTCCAACATTTTGAAACCTCTTTCAAAAGTCTCTCAGCTTAGGGGCACACAAGCTTAAATCTTCCTGCTAGAATGACTGTTCTCCCAAACTGAAAACTTTAATTTTCTGAACTGAAGTCAAACTAAATATGGTGTTCAGCAAGGCTCTGTTGTAGATCATAGAATCCCTGTAGTGTGGAAACAGGCCCTTTGGCCCAACAAGGCCACACCAACCCTTGGAGCATCCCACCCAGACCCATCCCCCTATAAATCACCTAATCTACACATTCCTGAACACTACGGGCAATTTAGCATGGCCAATCCACCTAGCCTGCACTTCTCCGGACTGTGGGAGGAAACCCACGCAGACACGGGGAGAATGTACAAACTCCACACAGGCAGTCACCCGAGGGTGGAATCAAACCTGGGTCCCTGGCGCTGTGAGGCTGCAGTGCTAACTACTGAGCCACCGTGCCACCCTGACTTAAAGAAAGAACACAAAATTAGGACATAGATACAGCAAGCAATTAGGAAGTCCTGCTGTAATCGTGCAAGGCTTTGTTGAGACAACACCTAGAATATTGTGTGTACTTTGGTCTACAAACTGTAAAATTTGGTTTCATCAAGGTAATTCAGTAAAGGCTCATTTGATTGGTATCTGGGATGAAAGGGATGTTCTGCGCTGAGTAAATTGGGACTATATTCCTTGGAGTTTAGCAGAACGACTGGTAGTCTCATTGAAACATACAAAATACAAACGAACTTGATCAGGTAGAAACAGGTTGTTTCCCCTTGCTAAGAAATCTAGAACACAGTCTCAGGATAAGGGAACAATCATGTAGGACTGAGCTAAGAAATTTGTTCATCCAAAAGACTGTCAACCTTTAGAATTCTATACTCCAGGGAATATAGCTCTAATGTACTCAGCCTAGAACATCCCTTTCACCCCAGATACCAATGAAGTGAGTCTTTACCGTACTACCTCCTTTGAAACTAAATTCTACAAAATATGGACCAAAAATACGCACAACATTCTAGGTGTTGTCTATAGATGCACCATCATCGAATCCAGCTAAGGCTGTGACAGACAAATGTTTGCTCCTTCAGCAAATGAGAACGTGAAGGAAAAGTAAAGATCAGTCATGATTGTATCAAACGGAAGATGAGGCTTAATGGACTATATGGTCCATTCCTGCTCCAATTTACTTATGCTTTTAAGAAGATATCTCTCCGACTCTTACATGTTCCTTTCAAGTGCCTGGATACTGGTACTTCCATGGAGATTTTAAAAAAACACACACATTAAAGAATTTGCTAAGTTAAAAGCAGATGATGACATTACAATACATTTCCAAGCCATTGAAATACCAGCTCTAATACTCACAAGCTGATCTTTCCCACCAGTTCCTGGTTTGAAACTCCAATAAACCGACAAAGTCCTTTGGTCAACTTTATTTGATTTAAATGTACATGACAGTCTGACATCTGTCCCATTTTCCACGATCATTTCTGATTTAGCATAAATTTCAAAGCCAGACAAAGGATGGATTACTGAAAGAAAAATGGACAATTGCTCATTCAAGGGTAAATGTATCTGAATTTCTTGTTACATTTGTTATGGAATCTTATTCAGATATTTCGGATGTAATTATAATCAATCTTCTTAACTCTTTAAAAACGTATGATTGCACTACAGGTCTCCATTTTTCTTTGACATTGTTTAATGCACATCAATAAGACTGTTGCTTACTTTCTTCTGCGCAAGGCAAAGGCGAGGCTGGAAAAGGTAATGACAGGAGTTTTACACACAATAATCCAAATGGTGTGGTAATATTGAAACTTACAGCAACTGGGAGCTTAGACAGCAACAACGTAACAGAATAATCCAGAATAGTGAGTCTGCTCTCCTCAAGAATGTTGTAGAGCTTCTCACAAAGTGCTAATGTCCTTACAACCATGATTTGGTGGGAGCTTCCACTCACACTCTGTCTTGCAGTAAAAGTTACACCTTGTTGTATGAAGATTATCTGGGTTTTTTTGAAATAGTGTACCAACTTCATAGTTACCGTTGAATGTAAAATCTTATTTGATCAATCTTACTCATATTTTTAAGGAAACAGAGCAGGCAATGGCAGTAGATGTAATTTATCTGGAGTTTCAAAAGAACTTGAATAAAGATGCTGTTATAGACTAGTAGGTGACAGAAAATGGAGTTGGAGACAAGTGGCAGGACAAATTGCTAACTGGCTTCAACACAGAAAGCACACAGTGGTAGTAAAGGGCAGTTATTCAGAGTGGCAAATACAAGTGGAGTTCCACAGTGCTGGTGCTCTGTTTTCCACAAATGTATATTATTGAAATAAAAAATATTTTCTAAATTTGTAAATGACAAATAGAGTGGTGGGTTGGGGGATGGGTTGATGGCCAATACAGAGGAGAAATGCAACAAGGACATATTAGTAAACAGGTAGAATGAACAAATGAAATTTAACATAAGAATACGAGACAGTACGTTTCCATAGGAATGATAAGCAGGTCACTTGTAACTTAGAAGGTGAGAGTCTAACTGGTAGAGGAACAAAGGGATCTCCAAGTACAAAGGGATTAATCACTAAAAGAGACATTAAAAACAAAACATGCTGGATATATTCAGCATATCAGGTAGAAGCTGTAGAAATAAACAGAGTTCCCATTTCAGGTCAGGATGATCTTTCATTTAGAAAGGTCAGAAATCAGAATTCTGATTATGAGACTGTTTGGAGAAGCTTTCTTCACGTCCAGGAGTGAGGGAAGTTGTCTTGCTGCTGGCAGCAAAATCCAGGCCACTGAACCTGCAATAACATTTGAAAGGCAATCTTTGTTACCCCAATTATTTGGGGAGGAGGGGGCAGACATCCTTCTTTTTGGCAGAGGAACAACAGTAGCCCTGCTCCAAGGAAAGAGCATCTCCGTGGTTGCTAGCTTTTCCTCAGGTCTTCTGCATAGTCATTTGCCAGGATATCCTGAACTCCTCTGTTGGCCTGCTTAACCCAGCATTTCTATAATGTTTTGCAGATATACTTATGGGAAGACTTTAATAAATCTACTATTATAATTAATCATATGGGAAAGACATTAGCTACGCTAATATGAGCATTCTGAGGATTCAGTGTACTTGGCCCAGACCACGGTGATCAAAATGCTCACACATGCATAAGGTTCCAACATCCACAAAGACTGATGGGATGAGCAGTTCCAATGATCAAGGACCAACTGGATCTTACAGCAACAATACAAATGACCTACAACCAAGTCCCAGAGCTCCATTATTTGGGGATGAGTGATAACTTGGAGGGACCCTAGTGAATCCACTGACTCACTGGTGGGTGACTCCATATCACCTTCAGTGTCCATCTCCATTCTCCTCTAAGCCACAGGTGAGGTGCCAGACAACTGGAAGTTGGCTAACATTGTGCCACTATTTAAGAAAGGTGGTAAGGAAAAGCCAGGGAACTATAGACCAGTGAGCCTGACATCGGTGATGGGCAAGTTGTTGGACAGAATCCTGAGGGACAGATTTACATGTATATGGAAAGGCAAGGACCGATTAGGGATAGTCAACATGGCTCTGTGCATGGGAAATCATGTCTCACTAACTTGATTGTTTTTTGAAGAAGTAACGAAGGGGACTGATGAGGGCAAAGCGATGGATGTGATCTATATGGACTTCAATAAGGCATTCAACAAGTTCCTCATGGTAGACTGCTTAGCAAGGTTAGATCACATGGAATACAGGGAGAACTAGCCATTTGGATACAGAACTGACTCAAAGGTAGAAGACAGAGTTTGGTGGTGAAGGATTGTTTTTCAGACTGGAGGCCTCTAACCAGGAGTGTGCCACAAGGATCAGTGCTGGGTCCACTCCTATTTGTCACTTATATAAATTATTTGATGTGAACATAGGTGGTATGGTTATTAAGTTTGCGGATGACACCAAAATTGGAGGTGTAGTAGACAACGAAGAAGGTTACCTCAGAGTTCAATGGGATCTTGATCAAATGGGCCAATGGGCTGAGGAGTGGCAGATGGACTTTAATTTAGATAAATGTGAGGTGCTGCAAGGAAAGGCAAATCAGGACAGGACTTATACACATAGTGGTAATTGGAGGCACAGGTAGATAGGATAGTGGAGAAGGCATTTAGTATGCTAGCCTTTATTGGTCAGTGCATCAAGTATAGGAGTTGTGAGGTCATGTTGTAGCTGTACAGGACATTGGTTCAGCCACTTTTGGAGTACTGCTTGCAATTCTGTTCACCCTAATGGATGTGGTGAAACTAGAAAGGGTTCAGAAAAGATTTACGAGGATGTTGCAAGGGTTGGAGAGTTTGAACTATAGAGGGAGACTGAATAGACTGGGGCTATTTTCCCTGGACCGTCGGAGGCTAAGGGGTGATGTGAGAAAGGTTTATAAAATCATGAGAGGCATGTATAGGGTAAATAGACAAGGTCTTTTCCCTGGGGTGGGGGAGTCCAAAACTAGAGGGCATAGGTTTAAGGCGAAGGGGAAAGATGTTAAAAGGAACCAAAGAGGTAACTTTTTCACACAGAGGGTGGTGTGCGTATGGAAATGAGTAGCCAGAGGAAGTGGGGGAGGCTGGTATGATTACAACATTTAAAAGACGTGTTGGACCAAAGGGTCTGTTTCCATGCTGTATATCTCTGTGTCTCTATGCAATAGATTACAGCGATTGATCGGCCAGCAAGTAGACAAGATCTCCACCTCGAAGGCTGTTTCCAGTGATGGTCTGCAGATCTCACTACATAGTCGCTTTCTTTTTCTGACTTAAACTTTGAGCACATGTTTAAAATGTTTGCACTAGATATGAAAATTGGCTGTGTTTTTGATAGTGCAAAAGAAAGCTGTGAATTGCGGGAAGAAAGCAATGAACTGGTCATGTTCACATAAAATTGTCAAATGGATTTATATCTTGAGAAGAATGGGACAATGCATTTGTATCTAGAATCCCTACAGTGTGGAAGCAGGCCCTTCGGCCCAACAAGTCCACACCGAACCTCAGAGCATCCCACCCACACCTGTCCCCTTGTAACCCACCTAATCTACACATCCCTGAACACTACGGGCAATTTAGCATGGCCAATCCACCTAAACTGCACATCTTTGGATTGTGGGAGGAAAACAGAGCACCCGGAGGAAACCCACGCAGACACAGGGAGAATGTGCAAACTCCACACAGACAGTCACCCGAGGCTGGAATTGAACCTGGGTCCCTGGCGCTGTGAGGCAGGGATGACAAACGTAACAAGGAAATAGTAGAATTCTGGAGCAGTCGAGAAGAACAGAGGGACCTTGGAATGCATGCCCACATATCCCTTAAGAGAGCAGGACACAGAATATTGCATATGTTTTAACCATCTTAACCATTATCATCTGAGGGGTCAAAATACAAGCAGAGATGTAACTCTAGAACTGTACTCTAGCTATGGCCTTATTAATGTTTTACAATAGGTACATTTTTAGTTACCACATTCCAAGGAGGATACATCCACACTAGATAGATTACAGAAGAGATTTACAAAGATGTAAACATCTGGACATTTTATCTAAGAGGGAAGGTTTGGATGGGTGATTTGTTTTGGATAAGTGAAAAGAGGAGATTTAATGATGTTTATAAAATTCGAAGGGATCAATTTTCCTCAGTAGAGAAGGACACGGACTTAAAGTAATTGGAAAAGTAATTAATCATATTAAAGACATAGGAGTAGGAACTCCTGCTCTGTCATTCAGTGAGAACCATCTTCTACTTCAACAATTTCCTGCACTGTCCTCGTACACCTTGATATTTTAATATGTCACACCACAGCTAAATGCTGTGAACAGTTTGCCCTTGATCTAAAGGAAAAATATACTGGTATTGCAGAAAGTCCACAGAAGGTTCACTATATGGGTATCAGGTATGGTGGGAATGTCTTATTAGGAATGTTGAATAGGTTGAGCCTGTACTCATTAGAATTTAGAAGAACGAGAAACAACCTAGTTGAAACATACAAGATTCTTAGGGGACTTGACAGGGTAGATGTGGAAAGGTTGCTTCCACTTCTGGGAGCGACTGTTACCAGAGGGCATAACCACAGAGTAAAAGTTGCACATTTAAGACAGTGATGAGGAGGAATTTCTTCTGAGGGTAGTGAATCTATGGAAAACTGCACAGGCCTGTCAAGGTTGCGTAATTAAGACAATGATTTTTAATCAGTAAGGGAATCAAGGGTTATAGGGACAAGACGGGAAAATGGGTTTGAGGATTAACAGAGCGGCCATGATGTCATTGAATAGTGGAGCAGACTCAAAGGGCTGAATGGCCTACTTCTGCTCATACAGCTTATAGTCTTAAAGTGCAACAATCACAACCAACAGTTAGAAATTGGAAGATGGATAGTTCTTTCTTGCCAGCACAGACACAATCGGTCAAATAGCTTACTTCTGCACCATAATTTTACAACAATGACATACAGCTTTGGAGAAATCTACGCTTAAGACGGTCTAAGCATTCAGGTATTGCTATAGCACTGTAGCTAACTGATCTGCTTGAGAATTTCATCACATTCGAAAATGTACTCTGAATAATAATGTGCAGACTGTAAATAAAAAGTCATCATGTAAAACAACGTGATTGTGAATAAGTTGTTTCTAGCATTTTATGCAGAACACAGTTATATAAGAAAACTTCAAATTAGCTTTAATTATACCACTTAGAACGATTGCAGCGTTGGGTGTGGTATCAAAACAATCACTGGATTGTGATTGCCTTTGTAATTGCCAGCGCAAACTGGCAACTGCAGCTGTAGAATACATGGATCCATGGAGAGAAACCTGAATCAAAGCTAGAAAGTGATCTTTCAGACTTCACGGTAAATAACCAGCACATAGTAGGGTAAAAGCATGAATCTACACTAGATTGAAACTGATTTTCAATCTGTTAACTCACAAAGCAACACACAAGAGCCTCACAGCAAAGACAGTAAATAACATGGAAAAAGGTAAAATTACAGTAACCAAATACAAGAACAAGAACGCTATCATTGATTAGACATGATCCCTTACCAAATGCCAGCAAGAAGATTCTATCCCAATAGCCCGCCATGCATATTTTAAACAATTCCACACTCTCATTCTCCTGTGAGTAGAACGATTGCAGAAAGAAACCACAGAAAAATGGGCTTCTGTTCCTCAATCTCTCCTCCCCTCCCCCACACAGACACACTTCCTCCTCCTGCGCACACACACCTCCCCTTCCACTCCACTCCCCTCCCCCTACACACCACCCCTCCCCCTACACACACCTCCCCTATACACACACCCTCACCCCATACACTCCTCCCCCCTACACACATTCCTAATACACTCCCCTTCCCTACTGTGCACACCTCCCCGATACACTCCCCTCCCCCCTACACATTCCCCCATAAGCTGCCACCTCACACACTCACCCTCCCCCTGCACATACCTCCCCAATGCAATCCTCCCACAAACTCACCCCTCACACACCCTCCCTTCACCTCTACACACGATGCTTAACCCCTCACACCCCTACCCACACACACAAACACATGCATCCTTCACCCCTACACACTCACCCTCCCCTGCACTTCCCCACCCAACCCCCGCACTTGCCCTGTCTGCACTTCCCCTTCCCCTACGCCTCCCCAACGCACTACCCCTCCCCTGCCCACACACACCCCTCTCCTATATACCCCACACACACTCCACCTTTCCACCCCATACACTCCTGCTCCCTTCGCATTCCTCCTCCCAACCACGGACTCCCAATCCCCTTCAAGCATCCTCCCTTCCCCTGCATGGACTCTCACTCTCTCCCTTATGCACTCTCCCCAGCCACTCTGCCTCCTCTCCTGCATGCACTCCCTGCGCCCAACCCCTATGCACTCCCCCTCCTTCCCACCTCATTCTCCCTCCCCACTGCCCACACACAACCCCTCCCCCATTCATCACAGAGAACCCTCCACCCACTTCTCCACCTACCCACGCACTCCCAAACCCTCTCACTCCCCCTCCTCCCTCCACTCTCTCCCCCTCCTCCCTCCACTCTCTCCCTCATGCATTTTCCTTCCCATGCACCCCCACCATGCACTCCCAAATCCATTCCCCACCCCCTCCCGCATGCACTACCTCATACCAACCCCATTCACACATACTTCTCTCCCCCATTCACATCCCTTCCCCTCTCGCATGCGCTTGCACTCCCCTCCCCTCCCCTAAGCACTCCCAGTCCTCCCCTCATGCAGTCCTTCCTCCACTCACCCCTCCTCCCAGTCCTTCTCTCACCTCTGCTCTCGTCCTCCCATCCCCTCCTTCTCCCCACCTCCCCTCTCCCCTCCTCCTCCCCACCTCCCCTCTCCCCTCCTCCTCCCCACCTCCCCTCTTCCTCCCCACCTCCCCTCTCCCCTCCTCTTCCCCACCTCCCCTCTCCTTTCTCCTCCCCACCTCCCCTCCTCCTTCTCCTCCCCACCTCCCCTCCTCCTTCCCTCATCCCTCCTCCTACCCCCACCTATCCTCTCACTCCTCCTCCTACCCCCACCCTCACCCCTCCTCCTCACCACCCCTCCTCCCAACCTCACTACCCCCTCTTCCCACCTCACCATCCCCTCAATCTTCCACCCCTCTTCCTCCCACCCCTCCTTCCCCCTCCCCACCTCTTCCCCCTCCCCACCTCTTCCCCCTCAATGCCTCTTCCCCCTCCCCTCCTTTTCCCCCTCCTCCACCCCTTCCCCCCAACCCACCTCTCCCCTTGCCCCCTCCCCTCCTGCCCCATCACCTCCCCTCCTCCCCATTACACTCCCCCGTACACATCCCCTCCTCCCCCTCCCTCCTACCATCCCCTTTTCCCTTGCCCCCATCCACCCTCCCACCTCCCCTCTCCCCCTCCCCCAACTCCTCCTTTCACCCCCTTCCCTCCTTTCCCTCCGCTCACCCACTCACTCACACCCCCCATCCTCTCCTCCACCCCGTCTCCCCCTCCTCTTCCCCCAACCCGTCTCCCCCCTCCTCTTCCTCTCCTCCCCCCCGTCTCCTCTCTCCCCCCACCCCCCCGTCTCCTCTCTCCCCCCACCCCCGTCTCCTCTCTCCCCCATCTTCCCACCCCACCTCTCTCCTCCACACCCACCCCCCCCACCGTCTCCCCTCACTCCCTCCTCTCTCCACCCCTGCCTTCCCCTCCCCCTGCAATAAAGTCACGCCCCCCTCCCCAACACAGGACCTCTATCCCTCCCCCAAACCCCCACATTGTCAGAAGGGAGACAGCAGGTCCCGTCCCTGCCCTCTGCTCATTCGCCGTTCAGGCCAGCTGGCTGACTGGCTGGATGAGCTGTCAATCGCAGCTCTTGGACAATATGTCAAGATAGATACGTTCGGACGTAAAAACAGACACGCAGCGATACACAGATACACAAACACAGAGATAGACACAGATACCAACACAAACACACAGATATACACAGACACAGACTCACCGATATATACAGACAGACCCCACACTGATGGAAAGAAACAGAATCACACAGGGACAGATAGAGATATATAGAAACAGAGTTAATGTTTCCAGTTCAGCAACCCTTCGTAGGAACTGTTAGCCGTTAGGAAAAGGTGGTATTTATGCTAATGAGAGTGGGTGAGGAGGAAATGGACTGGAGAGTGAGCCCAGAGAAAGAGAGAGAGAAAAATATATAGGCAGATAAAGGGATTGTTGATAGGAAGCTAGCTAGGAAGAAGAAAAGCTGGATAATAGGGGCTCAGAGTAGTTGAAAAAGAATTGGCTGTGCTGAAAGCAGCCCATTTTGTGACAGGACCGGGGATTGTGGAAGTAGGTAACGGACATGGAGACATGGAGAATGACACTAAGTCATGATATGGAGTAGATTATTTAGGACTGAGATGGGGAAACATTTGCTTACTCAGAAGGTGGTCAACATATAGAATTGACTACCACAGTGAAAGCCAGGTCACTAGAGTGTAGTCAGGGGAGACTAACACATTACTTTGATGTTAAAAGCATCAACGGTTATGGGGAGAAAGTGGAAATGTAGCATTGAGAGATAGGATCTGCTGAGATCATGCTGAATGACGGAAGAGGCTTGAAGGTCCGAATAACCTCCTCAAAAAAGAGTTAATGTTTTGCTCTAAAGAGTCTTCTTCCAAATACACCTGAAGAAGCTCTTTGGGATCAAAATTTTAAAATTAGTTAATTCTGTTTCTCTCTCCATAGGTGCTGTCAGACCTGCTGAGTTTCACCAGCATTTTTGGATTTTACTCCACCAGCTCTTATTGTGTGTAATTACCTTCTTTGTGATATAACCTTTTAGATAATCCCCTTTATCCTATCGGTAACATCCTCAAAAACTGTATTTAAGTTCTCAAACAGCATTTCCTAAAACCATATTGACTTGTTCTAATCATGACTGATATCAAGCTAATTTGCCTGCACCTCCAGGTATTCTCTCTACCTATTTACTTTAAAAGGGATGTTACATTTCCTAACTTCAACCTTCAGACTCAAAGAAGTCTATTAGCTCCTTGCATTTTGTCTGTTTTATACACAGAAAGGGCAGAGTAGAGTGGATTAAGGAGATGGTTGGTAATAATTTACATGATCAGTGACCATGGACTCATTTTGGCAGAGTACTGAAAAGCCAGGTAGTGCTTTCATGTGATCCAGCCAGATTTTGTGATAAATAGCAAATCAGTTATGTGTTATAATCATTGAAATCTGTGTCCTTTGGACTTCATAGTGAAGAGTACAAACTAGATGATGATTTCAGGGTAGACTTTCATACTAGCCTTTAAAATAAAAACTGATCCACTTGATCTTGCTCCTGCCCCTCTTGCCTGGATACCTGTCAAGAGGAGCATTTCTGAAATGCATTCCAGCTCAGGTAACTCAGAATTCACTAGTATTTCTAATTTCAAATAAGATACAAATAAGGTAAGTGGGTGCTACTTCCTAAATAAAGGTATTCCATCCCCACCATGGGCAATGCCTGGTGTCTGGAGGTGGGTAAGAAAATTAGTCATTAGTGTGTTAAGGACACTGGCTGCTAAGCCTATTGGTTATTGTCCAAAAACAGTGGCCAATAGATCCAAAAACATTGATCCATTTCCTCCTGCAGAAAGTAGTGCAGAGAACTTCTGCATTGCCTCTAAGAAAAAGCATGTAGCCTCCACTCAGATTGTTACTTTTAAATGTAGAATCTTGAAGTTATGTGAGACCATTTCTTTTTTATATATTAACCAGCCAGCGAATATGTAAACCATCACATTTTTGTTTAAAAGAATACTTAGAACAAGGGATGCCTACTCTAATGGGACATATTCTTGGAAGTAAAGATTAGGTACCTTGGTGTTCGAACATAGAACATAGAACAGTACAGCACAGGACAGGCCTTTCGGCCCACAATGTTGTGCCGAACTTTTACCCTAATCCTAAGGTCTATCTAACCTCCACCCCTACCTTATACTATCATCAATATGCCGATCTAATAGCCACTTAAATGCCGCTAATGAGGCCGACTCCACTACCCTCTCTGGCAACGCATTCCACACCCCGACCACTCTCTGAGTAAAGTGTTGAGTGTTTTTACACTGCATTAACCAATAAAAATAGGCTTATTCTCGAGAAGTAGCAGAATGTTTATTGGGAAGTAGGAAAATAGAACATAATTCTAAGAATAGTTTTCTACCATTTCTCTATAATGCTTTCTCTAAGCCCCCACCATCTAGAAGAGTTGTGCTCGTTGATTCACTTGCTGTGGCCCCCTCTGAAACCTCTTCAAATCTCCTGTAACCCTGCGAGATGTTTTCTCCAATCAAATACACTGAGAATACAGGGATAGTTTATAATCTCAACAAAGGAAGGCATTTTGGCAACACCCAGCAGATAGTGTAGTATCTATAATATGGAGGTTTGGGGAAAAATATCCAGCAGAGAAATAGTAACAGAGATTAATTGAAAACAGGAGCAACAGTAGGCTATTCAACCCTTCAAGCCTGCTCTGCCATTCAATATGATCACGGCTCATCATCCAACTCTACCCTGTTCTGGCTTTACCCCCATACCCTTTTATCCATTTAGCTCTAAGAACTATATCTAATACCTTCTTGAACATTTCAGTGTTTTGGCCTCAACCACTCTCTGTGAAATCAATTTCACAGGTTCACCACTCTCTGGCTGAAGACATTTCTCCTCATCTCGATTCTAAATGGCCTACCCCATATCCTTAGACTGTGGCCCCCTGATTCTGGATTCCCCAGTCATTGAGAACATCCTTCCTGCAATTATCCTGTCTAGTCCTGTTACAATTTTATAAGTTACCATGAGATCTGCCCTTATTCTTCCAAACTCCAGTGAATATAGTCCTAACCAAGATAACAAGCATGGGGCTGGATGAGCACAGCAGGTCAAGCAGCATCATAGGAGCAGGAAAACTTGACGTTTCGGGCCTAAACCCTTCAAG